>JAPWTK010000704.1:0-192518 GCA_029963805.1 Aromia moschata
AATCAGAATAAATATCAAATTTTAAGATTTTTCAAATAAATTGCATATTTTACTTATACTGTACAAAATACAAACATATTTTGTTAAGTGGTCCGTAATTCCCCCACCTTCCTCGTCCTCACGAGTATTTTGACAAGCGCGAATCCGAATCGGCTGTCAAAAAACTCCCCCATCTCTTAGGTTTTCCACTAGGAATCAAAATCCCCTAGGAAAACCTCAGTCTGGCCTGTAAACTGTATCATTGAAAATCTTCAAAATAAATCATTAAAAACGATTTGAACTTCTTAACACGAGTCTGGCGACACCAGTGCATAATAGGGTGGACCTTAATATTTTTCTTCGGTTTTTATCAGCGGGCCGGGTGAAAATCAGTTCTGGGTACCTAAAAACTTGTGCGAAAACCAAAACTGCCGCGATCGGAACCTTTTTCCCGTGCCGCAAAGCGCCGGAAGTTTCTTAAGGGATTTACGTTAAAAATCACTGAAAACGTTCGATACGCTCAAAAATTATGAAAATCATCAAATCTGATAGTCTCAAGGACAAATTTCCATGTATTTTTTCCTCTGAATCAGATGGAATCATCAGATTTTGTTTATTCGTTGAGTGAAAAAAAGTACGGCTGAAAAATTGCGAAAAAACACCAAAATTAAACTAAAAAAAGTAAAAGAGACGAAATAAGTTATTATGGTGATTGTACTAACTCGAGGAGTATTAAGCATATCATGATTCAAAAAGTAGAGGTAAAAACCATAATTTGACGTCCGGTTGAAGTCTGTAGGTGCCTCTGAACCGGAGTTTCTCGTGGTATAATCGGGTAGTATTACAAATCTCTATGTTATGTGCTTGTTTCTCAACAATCGAGTAGTTTAAAGGTTATTCAAGCTTGAGCAAACGAAAGAACGGAAGAATAGATTTTCGAAAAAATTACGATCGAAGAAAAAAACGAAAAAAATGGTAGACGCTTTAAATGCAAACAGTAGTAAATACGTATATAAAAAAAGTATACTCGTGAATGAGAACTCTGTGAAAGATTTAGTTCAATCGAACATTAGTGACTTTTTGTGCAAAGATTCACTACAATTTTTTAAACGATTTAACATCGATAATCATTTTTATCAAAAGATCTGTCAAAATAGAGTAAGGAAAGAAATTATGTTAAGGGTTTGAAAATTGTTGAAAATTTGAAAGTAGTCAACGATATTGCGGAAAGAGGAGTCAAATTAATGTCTGATTTTAAAAATATATTGACAAAAAGATGAGCAACAACGACAGTATCTAATGCCAGTGATGAAAAATTATCGTAATTTATTCCCGACTTACGATAAAGCCTCTCTTATGAGCAAACATAAATGAATTATGAAACTATAATAAAAAAATATTTTGAGAACTCATTTTCAATGAAATTAATGTTTCTTACTAATCACATACACACTTCTAATATTCACTTCATTTCGGAATGAATAAAATTTATAAAAAGATTATTTTACATTGAATTTATACGTATAAAAATGGGTTAAAATAAAAAAAGATGTAACTTATTATGGAATCTTAAAAAAATTAATTTTCCTGGACAGAATTCAAAGTCTACACCATTTATCATTGCCTGGGAAGAATAAGGTACGCAGCTCCCCAACTCCAAAGTATGATGCTAACGTTACAAGTACGTGTACGAACGTCGAACACTATAGTATGTTCCAATCCGAAATTCTCTTACAATGTAAAATGACTTCAAGTCTTCAGTTAAAGGTAATATTATATTAAGATGGTGAATTATTCGTATGATATGGAGCATGTCATACTACCGTTAAATTATGCAAGTCGATGCAGGAGAATCTATCGTTTGAGAATTAGGATTGAAAAAAGAAAATCGCCTTCCGCCATATACGCTCTGAATTTTGCGTGCACAACTTGAAATGATCGTAACTCCGGTTCAGAGGCACCTACAGACTTCCAACCGGACGTCAAATTGTAGGTTTTTACCTCTACTTTTGAATCATGATATGCTTAATACTCCTCAGAGTTAGGTACGATCACTATAATAAATTATTTCGTCTCTTTTGACATTTTTTTAGTTTAATTTGGTGTTTTTTTCGCAATTTTTCGCTCATAATTTTTTTCACTCAACGAATAAACGAAATCTGATGATTTCCTCCAGGATTCAGGAGGAAAAAAATACATGGAAATATCATGCTGCGACTATCAGATTTGATGATTTTCATAGTTTTTGAGCGTATCGAACGTTTTCAGTGATTTTTAACATGTAAATCCCATAAGAAACTTCCGGCGCTTTGCGGCACGGGGAAAAAAGGTTCCGATCGCGTCAGTTTTGGTTTCCGCACAAGTTTTTAGGTACCCAGAACTGATTTTCACCCGGCCCGTTTCTTTTCAGGAGAAAAAACGAAAAAAAAAATATTAAGAGTCCACCCCTAGTGTATAACCACCAGTTGTAATGTCCTACCAGAGAATCAAATATTAAAGTGACTATCGCTTGCAACCTCACCACTAACGCTGTTAAACTACAGAAAATCCTACTTCAGTTTTTATCTGTGATCGCAAGATTGATCCATTTCAATATTTATTTGTTGAACTAGAGATTATTTTTGATAATTATTGATATAATTAGATGGACGATCCTGTCACTGGCACCTCCGCCATGTTAAGAATCTGACCTTGGTATTAATTTTAATTTTAATAGAATTATATAGGATATACAGTTTGTGTAAAGCCAACATCGGCCAGTTGTAAAAAAGGACAAATTCCACACTTCTCTTTTAACGACTAGCGCAGGTTGTGAGAGGGCCCGTCTTATTACACTACCTTCGATGCATGTGCGGTTGCTTCTTATTTGTCGTCTCACTTCTGTTTGTCGTTTTTCATAACTGGCCGATGTCGGATTTACACACACGGTATATAAAGAAGATCTTTCAAATTGCTTTTGGTTAAGAATGTCAAAGGTCTAGCGCCGTTTGCGTTTTACTCGAGTTAGAGACTTGCGGTTTTTAATTTTGGTAGTCTATAAGGTTGGTTTTAATCCCCCCAAGTCGCTACGCTGTGACTTAAATGGTTCTCTGTCCACACCCCAAAAAACTCCATGTCGAATTTTGACAACCAAAACACACCTACACAGACCCCACCCACCCGCCCCTGATTCCGCCCCTGTAGGAGGCTGCGTGAGATGTATATCTGTCTCGAATTCATGTCATGGCATTACTTGAAAGGCTCAGGTTGACGGAACCCACTGAACGGCCGATTGAGTGCCAAATCTGATATTCAATCTCCAACCCACCCTCTGAAAATATGCCACGTTGGGTTTGTAAGCAGGTCTTGATGCGTGAGTTAACTCTGAAAACCTTCCTGAGGATGCTTGAATCCTTTTCAGCCCAACTCGAATGGTTTGTCTCCTTTGCATGGCACCGTCCTCTTTTTTTATTCCCTCCAAAAATGTTTGAGTGGGTGAAAATTCTAAAAGAAGGCTCGTTGGGTAGGAGGAACCTTCCTTTGCACTTCTGTGAATCGACAATCGCGAAATTCGCGGAGATCCTAGGTACGCGGCAGGTGTTCATTGTGACTTTGGTTCATGAAGCCTCGACTGGGTTAGCGCCTGCGAGGTAGGCCACCAAACATGCTCTTGCTCGTAAAATTAGTTGAAAAGGTGCTGTTAATGGGTGTTCTGCCTCGTAGGTGCTAGCCCAGTTGAGGGTTCATGAGCCCAAGTCACAGTAAACACTTGTCGTGTACCAAGCGTCTCTCGCGAAAATGGCGATAGTCCATTCACACAAGTGCAAAGGGGTTCCGCTTACACAAGAGTCCTCTTTCAGGAATTTTCATCCATTCAAAAATGTTTTGGAGGTGGTCAAGAAAAGAGGGGGATGGGACGCAAAAGAGGATTTGAAGGAGAGGGACGACTCGCTGTGTTAAAAAAGAGTTCATCCATCCTTAGGCAATCTTTCTGGGTCACCCCACGCATCAAGACCTGCTTATAACCCCGTAGGACGGCAAATTTTCAGGGGTATTTGGAATGGAATATCACTTTTGGCGCTCAATCGGCCATACGTACTGTGTTCCGCCAACTTCCCGACAGCTCTTCAAGTAATGTCATGACATGAATTCAAGACAAGGCGACATCCCATGCAGCCTTCTACAGGGAGCGCAACCAGAGGGGTGAGTGTAGGGTCAGTGTGGGTGTAGCTTCGAGGTTTCCATTGGGTGAAAGCGAGTTGTGGCACCCTCACCAATTTATTTGTGATCAATGGTTTACCCAACAGAGGTCAAATCAGCCAAAACCCAATGTAAATGCAAAGGGGTGGCTTACAAGGTCAAAGGGTTGAAGAGAGGGACAACGACCAAATACACAGAACTTATTGAAGAGGTTTTAATGTGTGCCGGGATGGAGTTTTTACCTGACAGCGTCCTTCTTAGTCGATCCTGTAGGTCTCTGAAATTGCCGTCAAAATCTTTGCGAATTCGGAATTTCGACATGGGGTTGCTTTTTGGGTGTGGATGGCGAACCATTTACATCACAGGTAGCGACTTATGGGCATTAAAACCATCCCCACAGGCTACCAGAAAATTAAAAACCGCAAGTCTCTAACTCTCGAATAGATAGCAAATTGCACAAATATAAAAAGTGTAACGCTAATTTTGACGAGCAGTTTATTTAGATGTGACTGTCAATTTTTTTTCAAAAATTTTGTAAAGACAAATGCAAATTATCTCGACTTACTTTCCTATTTTCTCGCCAATGATACCATTTTATAAAATCCGACTAAGTTCCCTTTACACATCATATTACGAGATAATTGCACTGCTTCAGTCAGTCGTTATAAACTAAGAACTAGGAAAATTTGTATCGGTGTCCCAGTTTCGCTCTTTTAGTTAACGTTCGTAACACAACTGCACTCGTAACAAAGCCTCCAGAGATATTCGGTGAAAGTCCCAGATAAGGAGTGTCTGGAATAATTACATCCATGTTTTAACGACTACCTTTCGTCTTGAATTATGTAACGATGCTGCAACGCATCTCTTACGAAATTATCTAGACCAAGGTCAACGCGTCATTTGCTGCAGTCCAGTTCATTGTTTAGCTCGTTTATAATACAAGAACAGAATGTAGGCAAGGAAACAGAGTCTATAAAGACGTTTACATTTGCACACAAACGCCGAGTGATAGCGATAGTTTAATGGATAGATTAAAAGGGTAAGACGATTGCAACTAAGGTTGTACTCATTGTCGTTCGAGGTCGACTGTTTCGGCTACTTCCTTGAGTTTGGTGACACACCTTTTTAAAAGTTAGGAAAAGTTTGAGCAGGAAAAGAGAGATTTTTTAAATACAACTTAATTTTTTACAACACAATACTTCATATTTTACTTTACATTTCGAGGCAGAAGCAAATTCTATATAGATCTGTATTAGCATTCTCTATACCTAGATTCAATAGTTTTTTAGCATTCTTTTTAGAACTTGCTTATAAATTATAACAAATCATTTGATTTTTCAATAACACGCTATGGAAATGATTGTGCTAATGTTACTGTTACTGTTGTTCTTAAGCAACAATTTTTATTATCTTTGAATTGTGTAATGGACATATGTGTATGTCGACATGGAAAATTATGAATATTAAATGGATATTAATTTATTATACTTTTAAGATGCTTGGAACAAAATGGCACATATGTAGTATGAGTGTGAAATTACAAAGTGAATTTGCAGACACATTACACAATTAATTATTTCAAATGTTATGTTAATTGTGTAATTTGTTTCTTTGTACTTACAAGTATTTGTATTTACATGTATTTTAAGAGGTGCTGTACAAACTTCCCAGATAGACATATAATATGAATTTTGACCAGACATAGAATCTGTGTTTTAATAATGACTGAAGATAAAGAAACCATGAAAAAATAATTATTACATCAGTATTAACAGTACCATTACCATCATTAGTAGAGTGCAACAACTGGCTTACATCCTTCGATAACTGAAGCACCCTTCAAAGCCACCCCTATTCAATTCCTCTGGTTCCTCCCTCAGTGCTGGAGGCTGTGAGGTGTCATTTTGTCTCGAATTCGTGTCAAGGTATTACTTGAAGGCACTGGAAGTGATGGGACCAACTGCGGACGGCCGATTGTGAAATTCCAAGTTCCACTTCCAACACACTCTGAAAATTTTTCTTGCTGAGTTGTAAGCATGTCTCAATGTGTGAGATGACTGAGGATTTTCGCACCCTTTTCGACTCACCTTGAATCGTTGTCTCTTTAAATCTCCTTGAGGTCTCATCGACGCATCTTTTTTTGATTCCTCCAAAAAATTTTTGAGTGGGTAAAAAATTCCTGAACAAAAGCTCGTTGGGTAGCGTAACCTTCCTTTGCACTTGTGTGAAAGTGAATTCGAAGATGCTTGGTACGCGCGACAAGTGATCGCTGTGATTTGGGCTCATGAATTCTCGGACTGGCTAGTGCCTCACAAGGTAGCCACCCAAGCATACTATCGTTCGTAAAAGTTGTGGAAACAGGTGCTGTTTAGGTAGTCTACCTTGTAGGCGCTAGCCCAGAATACTTGTCGCGCGTACCAAACATCTCTCACAAATTTCGCAATCGTCGATTCACGCAAGTACAAAGAAAAGTTACGCTTACCCAACGGCTTGTTGGGTTACCTACCTAAATTTTTTAAAGGGAGTCAAAAAGGGAGCGATGGTACGTAAAAGACGATTTGAAAGAGATGAACGACCGGGGTTTGGAAAGTTTTCGCCATCCTCAATAAGACCCTACGCATCAATACCTGCTTACAACTCTTTAGCCAAATTTTTCTTCCAATCTTCTGGGGGTGGGTTGGAGGTGAAATTTCACTTTTGATGCTCAATCCGCTGTCCGCAGTGAATCCCGTCAATTTCAGAGCCTCAAGAAATGCCATGATATTAATTGAGATGACAAAACGACATCCCATGCAGCCATGTAACAGGGATTTGGAAACAGAGGGGGTGGGTGGAGAGTTGGTATAGGGGTAGCCTTGAGGTAACATTTTGAGTTGTCAAAGGGTGAAAGGAATTGTCGCACCCCATACTAATTCATTTCGCAGCATTAGGATTAATAGAATTGCCCAACAGAGATCAAACCACGCAAACCCAGTATATATGCAGAGGGAGCTCACGGGATCCGGAAAAGGGTTGCAGAGATGGGACAACGACCAAACGTTCAAGACTTATTGGGAAGGTGTTAATATGTGTTAGGCTGCCGTCTGTTAAAAACCTATGGTTTCTACCCGACAGCGTCCTAATTAGTCCATCCTGTAGGTTTCTGAAATTGCCCTCAAAATCTTGTGAATTGTTTGTAATATGGACTGCGGACTGTTTAAGCTACAACGTAGCGACTTCGCAGCATCAAAAACCGAACCTATAGGCTTCCGAAATTTAAAAACCTCAAATCTCTCACTTGAATAGGATCGAGAAGAATAGGAAACACTTGAATCTTTCGCAAATATTTTGCACGCCGTTTCCAAGATAATCTGTTGAGGCAGACGTTTTTGATTTTGTTGACATGACGTGGGTCCCAGCTTCGTTACGAAACTACGAGAATAAAAATTTATAGTGGGATTAAGTGATCATGTCACACCACATTGAAAATTAATTAATGATTTAAAAATATTTTAAGTATTTAACACCTCACTTATTTGGCACCACTGTTAGTATTTTTATAATTTTTTGTGATTTGTGGTTGTATTCCCATACAAATAGCCTCTGTGCCTATATAAAAAAGCGTGTATAGACTGTGCCCAGCATGACGGTTTATAGTTCTCTGGCGGGTCAGGCACGTCTATAGAAGTTTTCAACTTTTAAAAAAGTAGGGGTCTATTCTCCTAGTAGTCCAGGCGATCTATGTTTCGGACTGACAAAATAGTCCATAAAGAAATCTCAACGGTTTCAAATAGAGGAAACCGTCCTGATTAAAGATCCGAGAGGGCGGAATCACGCAAGTGGACGCATCATGTTTTAAATAAACAAATTATTTCTGAAACACCATTTTTTTCGCTTCAAGTCGAATTATCTCAAAAAGTATGCGTCTTACGAAAAATTATCAAGAGACAAAAAGTTGTTTATTATTAAATTTCCCATCAAAATGTGTTTCCATTATTGCAAAATTAATTTTTTTAACGAGAAATCGAGCAAAAATTTGCGAAAAAAAACACGTTTTTAAACTAATTTAGTTATCTCGTTAATAATAATCGTATCGTCATGAAACTTTCCAAAAAGTTGCCTTTTTTATTGTTAACAAGCTCCCGCAATCGGCATTCTGTGCGATAAATAGTTTCCGAGTTATAATCAATTGAATGCGGAAAAAATCGCTAATTGTTAACAATTTGTTATAACAAAATCCGGCTGTAACTGGAAATCTGAATACACGGATCACTTTAAAATTTCAGGACAATAAATTTGAATGTATAACGCATCGATTTCAGTAAAAAAAACAACGATTTTTTGCAACCAAAAAAGCGGGAAAGCCCTTAATTGCTCGATCTTACCGTGGTGTAAAGTTTCGAGAGGGAGATAAGGATCGCGCTTTAATTTCCGTAATTGACGGTTCGGCGTCGGGCGCGATCCCGCATCGCGATCGCCTCACCCCCGCTCCATCCCGGAAAGCCGGGGGTTAAGCTCTGCGGCGTGAGCCGGCCCTCTCCTCGCTCGGCGCCCTTATCGCGCCATCGCGTAAATTGAAATTGGTCGGGGCGGCCGACCGGCGCCGTTGGTCTCGACGGCGGGCCACCGCCGCCTGCCTCTACGCACGTCTGGCCGACTGCGCTTGTGACAGCCCCATTCCGGTCTCGGTGAAATGGTGCATGGTTCAGGGAGGATTTCCTTTTTCCGCGTTAATTGAAAAGCGGCCGCCGTTTATTTTTGAAACGGCGCTAAGCGCAGACCGCGCCCGCGATTTTATTATTTCGGCGCTTTCGACGCCGCCGTTCGCGATGGCGGATGCGCCAGTGGCGTGTGCGCCCTTTTTCGCTAATAACACAGCACCACTAAAAAAAAATGTACCTCTGACCAAACTTGGTGATTATATGTTTTTGGGGTCGTTGAATCCGAATCCGAAGCTCGTTTTGCCCCATCGCGTCACATTTTTTTATCCTCAATAAGCTGTGGAAAAATGGCAAAAATGACAAAAAATACTCTTAGAACTCAATCAAACCTCATAACCCAATACTTCAATAACTTCATACTTCGAATCCCATTAGTTCTCAGACAATAAGCCCCAAAGACCCAAATTAACCATGTAACCTTAAACCAAAGTTGTGCAGTCATCCAAAATGCATTTTAGCTACAAGTATGTGCCAAAATATGAGGGAAAAAATCGCTTCATGAATGGTCCAAAAATGGAGGATTTTACCAGGGCAAACTGCAGGCTAGACCCCTGCCATGTTGCATGTCAGTTTTCATCGAAATTCTGATGAATAAAAATGCACTTATGGTGGGCCAAACGAAATTTAAGTTATAAATCCTAACTACCCCGTAATTCATCGGTCAGTCCTAAAATTTAACTTGTAAGGAATACTTACGAACACCAATATTTATACAAAATTTCATCTCAATCCGATTATTACAACGCGAGTTATAATGCGTTAAAAACTGCGTGCACACACGAACGTACATACTTATGTACGTACATACGGACACACATACGTACGTACATACATATGTGCATTAGGTGGTCCAAAAAAATTTTGTTCTTACGGCCCTAGCTTAAATCATTTGATTAGTTATTACTAATTCCAGAAGATTAGCTTGTTTAATTATTAAATAGCTTTAGAGGTCGCTCATTAGTGTTTTATTTTCCCATTAAAGTTACATGGGAAATGCGTCATTATTCGTTCGTGGTGCCGTTTCGGGAACCATTAAAGGAATTTATGACAGCTCTATTATTTTCTGGTAGTCGGGGATCGTATAAAACATTTTCAGTGTCGGTAATGTAAGTCTCTTTGTATTCTATTGGAATTGTTTATCCTAATGGCAGCGTTGAACGTAATTTGAATGGGAAAATAAAACACCAATCTCTAACACCAATCTCCAACCTCTAAAACTTCATTAAATTGAGCTAATCTCATGGAATCAGTAATAACTAATCAAATACTAAGGATTTAAGCCTAGGCCGGAAGCACAAAATTTTTTTGACCACCCTTAATGTACATAGTGCCTGTAATATGGCTGGTATTTACTAAATCTTCTATCTAATTCAAAGTCGTGAGAGGCTAAAGTTCGAACGAAGAACTGAGCTATGAGAGAATAAAGAACTTACGTTAATCGAAAACTCGAAACTTAAGAGGCAAAGGGGTCACAAGAATCAAGCACTATAATGGTGTAGTATTGTGGGTTAATGGGGTTCTGACCTTTTGCTTTGGCTCAGCTACCTAATTCTAGGTAATGGATGAGTCTTAGGATTCGGGGTGTCAGTCTCCCGTGCGGCATTTCTCGAAGTTATTAACTTATAAAATGGGGACATTAGGTTATTGGGTTATTAGGAGTCTGGCCTGCGGTTTGCCCTGGTAGAAATTCTCCATTTTTCGACTATTTATGAAGCGATTTTTCGACCATTTTGGCAATTTATGGCTAAAATACCCGTTTTGGATGACTGCACAAATTTGGTTTGAGGGTTATATGGTTAATTGGGGTCTTTGGGGCTTATTGATTGTGAGGGCTATGGGATTATAGGTATGAAGTTATTAAAATATTGGGTTATGAGGTTTGATTGGGTTCTAGAGTATTTTTTGTCGTTTTTTGCCATTTTTTCTAGATTATTGCGGATAAAAAAGAAATGACGTGTTGGGGCAAAACGGGCTTCGGATTCGGATTCAGCGACCCCAAAAACATATAATCCACCAAGTTTGGTCAAAAGTGCATTTCACTTTTTTTGTGGTGCTGTGTAATAGGGGGGAGCCTCGCGTAAAGGAAATATTTTTGCATTCTCTTTTTATTGCTTACAAAATTTATTTATTACACAGGACCATAAAAGTTTTTCCAATGCGCGGAAGTACAGACCCGTCTTCGTTATGTTTTTAGGGTCGCTGAACACGAATCAGACCTCAGTTTTCCTCGTTTACCGCTTGTTTTTTTTTCTAACCTCAAAAAACACATTTTACACTATAGCTTAATTACACAGCCACACAGATTAACCCGCGATGTAATATTTCACATTTCACTACGACGCGGGGCGTATATTTAAGTCGTCTCATGGAGCGAGATAATAATTCACCGTTCATCAAGATTCACCATCAGATACTACAGACCTTGATTTCTACCTTATTAAGTCTCATAAAACTATACTAAAAGCTGTATTGGATTTGGGTAAAACATCACATAAATTCGTTTAGTAATTCGTGGTACGAAAAATTGAATACGAAATAATGGAAATATTTCGTTTTACAAAAATTTCTGATGAAGAATGATGTGAAGGCGGTGGCAGGTAAGTTTTTAGGTACTTTCTTTCGAGACAATTAGATTTATTGTGAGAGCCTTTGATAGACAGCAGGTTTATAAAATTAATAACAGAGGCGCCAAAAATAACGAAATTAAGTATTCATTTTCCTTTGAATTCCCACAATTAAGGCAATGTAAAGCCTTAATGAGCACTTTACTTTTATCTGTCGGGATATTTTAGTAACGTTTTGCATAGAATAATCGCGAATAAATTCTGGGGTGGAACCAAAATTTTCGGCGGAGATAACAAACACATGAAAAAGCCAAACGTTTTTCATGAAATCGAAGGGCTATAGAGTACAACCTCTTTAATTTGAATACATGTTAATTCAAACACCCGCTAATCCGAACGCTAATAATAATGAAGTTTGCTCGAATGCTACCTCGGTAATCCGAATGCTGACAAAAAAAACTAGACGCTGCTCTCGAGTCGAAAGCCAGAGATGACCATTTGACTTCTACGTTTTTCAACGCGCTGAATCAAATTCTGAGGTCTTATTGCATTTACGACTATCAGTTATTCTCCTAGGAACGAAAATCCCTATGAAAAACGCTAAATCAGGAACCACGTCATATACTTGACGAACTTGTGATTGTAATGTTACTGTGACGTTCTACCAACAACCTTAAGCTTCAGGAAGCTTAAACCCTTACGACACACATACTCAAAACCCCACTAACAAAAACCTTAACCTCAAAAAAACCTATATCTGTGTTCTGCGATTGCTAGAGCGCAGCCAATGATGAATAAGTATGAATATGATTCAATCATGACCTTCCAGAAATCTTGAAATGAGATTATGAAATTTCACTGCTATAGAATTCCGAAGAAATCGAGGCTATCGGGTTGAGATATATGATTGGATCATAATCATGCCTCTTCGTTAGGTTCCTGCTAATTGCTAAATTTCATAGGTCCTAGATATAGGGTTTTTGAGATTAATGGGTTTGACATTGAGGTTATGGAGTTTCAGAGCAATGGGATTTCTGGTCTATGGTTTGAAAGTCATGATAGGATCATATTCATGTCCTTTCATTACGTCGTTGTGTTCCAGATTTCGCAGGACCTACTTATAAAGTTTTTGAGGTTAAGGGTTTGGAGGTTACGAGGTTGTGGAATTACAGAAGCTTTTAATTACTCGTCTATGAAGTTAAGAGTCATGATTGGATCATATTCATTTGCTGCGCTCTAGCAGTTGCAGAACACATATATAAGGTTTTTTGGGGTTAAGATTTTTCATGTTAGAGGGTTTTGAGCATGTGTGTCGTAGGGTTGAAGGTTTCTGAGGCTTAGAGTTATTGTTAGATCATCTCCATAACATTACAGTCACCAACTCGTCAAGTATATGACATCGGTGTCTGATTTAGCATTTTCCATAGAGATTTTTGTTCCTAGTCGAAAAAACTGATAGTCGTAAATGCATCCTGACCTCAGATTTAGATTCAGCGCGTTCAAAACTGTAGGGGAATGGTCCTCTCTGGCTTTGTGTGTGTGTAAATACATTCCTTACTGTAATGGATTTAGATAAACTAAGGTATGTAATATATATAAGTAAGCAATAGTGTGCTCTTATTTGACAATGCGCCAATGCATAATTGTGACAATGCACCATTTTCGCGAAATTTCAATTCAAACTGTTTGAGTTTTTTGCATAAAATCCCGTTTAATTACTGGATTATTAAAGTTGTCTTTGATAGATCAAATATAAAAAAAACATTTATCTCAGGTGGTATTCGTTTCAAGCAAATCGATATTAATTTTTTTGAACAAACTCTTGAAAATCGTGTTTTTTAAAATGTTTTTATTTTATTTTTGGAAAATAATGCAAAACAACATTTTTTTTGTAACAGTCTTTAATAATTTTTGAGATTTTTAAAATATATTCTACCCACATATTTGAACAAAATGTTAAAACAACGTCAAAGTGTGATCTTTGTATAGTTTCTGAATATTTGACAGACGTATCTGTTGACAGATTTATAGGAAGATGAGATTTTCTATGGATGGATTTCTTTCTTTGGGGAAAAAGTTTTTAAAGCGAAGCCTAATAATTGAGTTAGTTTGAAAGGAATTCAACAGAAATGAAGAGAATAAAAGTACATATTTGAAAAAAATATTAGAAATTACTTGATAGGTTGGGAGTATGTCAACAAATTGATGGGACAACGTTTTGAGTAGTTATCACGATAGTCATTAAAATCCATTTCACAATTTTTAAAGTTTTTACAGTGTATGTTAATGTTATCCTTGTTTTTCCAACTGTTAAAGAGATTAAGTATGGATATCTTGAAAAGGCCTTTAAAAGTACTATCCAAAATTTATATAAAAATTATACCGTTCGATTTAAAAAAATGCGTAAAACGTCAAGTTAGGTATCGATCAAGTTATCAAGTCCAATCATAAAGAAATTTCCAAGAATTCTATGACCATTCTAAAAACTGTATTTGCAGCTTTTTCAACCTCAGATGAATAATTTTCAAAGAATCCCGCACAAAATAGATTGATTTTTGATTTCTTTTAATTTTTTTAGAAACTTGATTTAGGTAAGTAATACGAGCAGACTAATAAAAATTTTAATTGGCGACAGCCCTCTAAAATGTATGTGTAAGAGGTACAGCCCTTTAAATGGCCAAAAAAGCGAGAATTTTCGTTAAAATTCGTGGATTTTTTATTTTGGTCAAATATTACTGATAGTTTTGTTTTAGATCATTATAATGATGCTGACCAAAAGTTATAAGGGTGACAACTATCTCAGACCCTTTATTTTAGAGCTACACACTTTTAAAGGACTGAAAACAACGGATTTTAGGTATATAAAATACGTTGATTTTTGCTTCCGGTCAAATGTCTTTGAGACTCTTAGTTTAAATAATTATTAAATATAATGATTCTGACCAAAAGTTGTACGGCTGACAATACTCTCAAACCCTTTTGTTTTAGAGCCCTTTAAAGGATTGAACACGAATACATATTTTCGTAGTCAAATAAAAATTTTATTTCTATTATAATTTAAGTCTATTTTAATTCATATTTAATTAGCTACATAAACTCATAAAACCATTTGACAGAAAGCAAAAATACATTTATTTTGAAAAACAAACATAGGTATTTTAAGCCCTTTTTAGACTATAAGCTTTAAGACTATAGCTCTAAAACAAAACGTTTTAGAGCTAAGTGTTATCAGCAGACTGATAGCCAGTATCATTATAATTATCCAAATCAAAAAGTATCAAACATTTGACCAAAAGCAAAAATCAATATATCTTATACGAAAATTCTCGATTTTATCCCATCATAGGGTTGTAGCCTCACAACAAGAGGTTTTAGAGGGTAGTCGCTAGTTAAACTTACAATTAGATTTGCTATCTAAATCCAAAACTTGAACAAAATTTAACTGATAGCAAAAATTAATGTATTTTGTGCGGGGTCCTGCGTCATGCTTTAAAATTATTCTAATTTATGGCGAAGATATATGTATATATACTTGTAGTGTCTTCACTAAGTATGGGTACGGATAACCTTGGAAAAAACACATTTTAACATTTTATAGGGCACATATAAGGAAAGTTTTTTGAGCAAATATCTCCAAGTTATATCCAAAACCAAATCCCATACAAAATTGCAAAAACGAAAGATATCTTTTTCTCGTAATAACTCTAAATGGTTTTGGGAAACTGTGAGGCAGTGGCGGTGCTTGATATTTCAGTTAGCCATATCTTGAAAACGACGCATGGGACCCACTTCCTTTTTTTAGGTGATGACTATACACCTCTTACAGAAAGGATTTATAGTGAAAAAAATCGTCAGCAAAGTTTGCGAAAAATTTTTCAAAAACACTGGAGCACTCCTGGGTTCTCAGTAACGCTCTGTGGATATTTGTAGTATATTTTTTTCATAATCTAGAAACAAATATAAGGAGACGTTTTTCGATTTTTTGCAAAATATTTTTTTTTTCAAAAGTTTTGGCCATTTTAATTTTAATTTTATAGGAACATTTTGTTTCCCAAAATTAAAATGGCCATAACTTTTTGAAACAAAAAAATATTTTGTAACAAATCGAAAAACGTCTCCTTATATTTGTTTTAGATTATGAAAAAAAATATACTCCAAATATTCCACAGAGCGTTACTGAGAACCCAGGAGTGCTCCAGTGTTTTTGAAAATTTTTTCGCAAACTTTGCTGATGTTTTTTTCACTATAAATCCTTTCTGTAAGAGGTGTATAGTCATCACCTAAAAAGTGAAGTGGGTCCCATGCGTCGTTTTCAAGATATGGCTAACTGAAATATCACGCACCGCCACTGCTGTGAGGGATACAATTTAAATTAGTATATTAAATTAAAAACCTTCATTATGCTTAGAATAAACCTTACTATTTAACAAAAAATATTTTATTGTATCCAAATGGTACCTATTTGGTTTTATAAGTCCTTAGATTTGAATTGATTAGAAGAAAAAATACCATATTAAAAATATGTCCTTTTGAATATATCGTTTTAGAATCAGTATGGAAACATTGTATGTGAATGTTGTAATTCTTAGCGTTTTTTAAGTTTCTAGCCAATCGTACGACATCCAAAACTTTTTTCATAGGATCGAAAACACCACCACCTAGCAGCTTCCCTACCTCATCAACCCCAACTAAGTCCCAATACGTTTCTAATACGTCTTCTATTGATACGACGACAGCCTTCGGAGAGATCGGCCTTTCAGCCTTCCAGTTGGCTGGAACGGTGGCGGTGGCGGCGGCGACGGTGGGCGGGGGTACGGCGAACTTTAATGAGTGATTTAGCGACACAAAGCGCGTCCCTGGGGCTCCTATCGGGCGAGACCAGGCGCCGGAGCAGCCGGCGCGGGACGCCCGCCACGGCCACACGCCCCTGAAATTCCGCCGTTTAAACTTTCGTGTTATACCCGAAGCTGTAGCTGTAGCTGTTCCACGTCGAAGCTACGCTACCTGTTAAGCTCATCTCATGACGCTCCCTGATCGATCCTGGTAGCGAGATACCATTCTCGCAGTTGGGAAGACTTTAGATCAGTGATTCCCAAACTGGGGCGCGCGCCTTCCTTGGGGGGGGGGCATGAAGTAACATTAAGGGGGCGTGAGAGTATAGAAAAAATCTTTAAAAATACATTTTTTACAAAAATGTAAATTGTAGATACATTACATGAATTTTAAAAAGTTACTTTTTACAGAAAATAGAACAGCCTTCAATAATTGAATTTGGAATTTAGGAATTAGCACGACCAGATTATTACCATTTTACCGCACGTTTATTATCATTGCAATATTGTTTTCGTTTTAATTATCAGGGGGGCGTAAGCATTTCATGATATCAAAAAGGGGGCGCCTTAGTAAAAATGTTTGGGAACCACTGCTTTAGATTCTCGCTTATATAATGTTTGTAATAATTCCCGTATCTGAATCCTCAACCTCGTATACGTAGAGAAATTTGTGTTTAGGCCCTTTTATCAAATGGTGAATTTAAATAAATGAATAAATATTATTTATGAAAGATTTTGTTATAGTATGAGATCCGACAGCATGATTAATGTCCTCATAATGTTATAGAACGCGATATGTCGGGAATTAAAGGTCTTGTATATATTTAACCATAGAGTCAATCGTACCTTATTTATTCCGGCCTTAAGTACCCGAAATTGCTTTAATTAATTCGGAAAATTGTTTTCACCACCTTTATATTCTAAAGCAGAGGTCCCCAAACTAGTTTGTCTCTTGGACCACTTGCCATGTGTTTCGGTTTTAGATAGACCCCTGATTAGTTAATATTGCATTTTTGACAATTCATCAACTTCAAATGTGTTTTGACTGATTTCTAATTGTAGTGAGGTGTAGAGTGAAAAAACAATAAAAAAACACACTTAAATTTTTATACAATTATTAATGAAACTTAAATTAAAACGAACCAAAATAAAATTAAGTACCTATGCATTACATAAAATTAATAAGTAAAAATAAACGCTTTTTAGTGGAAGGGATGAACTTGGTGCTTTGATAATACATTTTCAATATTTGGCATCGATTTAGTGAGGTTTATTCTTAAATCTTCGCGGTTAATGATGTCCAGTTTGTTTTTTTTTTTTTTTTTTGTTAGAAGATTGGCAACCGCGCTGAAACCTTTTTCCACTAGATATGGAGACGGAAAAGCAATTAAAAATATTGAAAATACCAGACACAATTGGTAGAAATTTCTAAAGTAAATTATAATAAAAATAAAACACAGTTTTATTGTTACGATTTTTGGCGGTTTGACCCTGAAGGTCTTGTCGTTTTAAACGGTTTGCGATTTATTTGCCGTGCATATCCTAACAAAAATGTTTTCGATTAGTAAGTTGATCGTCATCATGTGCCTTTACAATGGCCTTGCTGCCTTGGACTACCTGCAGTGTACCGAGAATGTAGATGCAGTTGCGATGAATTTGGCCCGTCGTATTCTTGAAAACCATTTTTTTGCGTAACTATTACTTATATAGTTACGCAAACAGGTAGAAATCCACACCGATGGATAGCAGAATCCCGGTGTGTGGATACATACATATACCGACAAGATTTTGAATATCTTGTAGATGTGAGATCGGCGTTTAAGCAACACTATCCACCAGGATGTGAGATTTCACAAGTGTTGGTGTCTGATAGTCCTAATCGGCAGTTTATACAAATAAAAAATTTGGTGAACTGTAAATGCCAAAAAGTCCCGAGGCAAAGAAGAGGACTGTTCGCAATAGACTCCGCACGGCATTGTCAATCCTCAACTTCGTTCAATGGGGCATTCGTAAGAGAAGCCGCTTTTACCAGCCAGTCTAGTAGCTCTTAAGAAGTCAGATATTCAATGCCTTGTTGACCTGATACAATTTCTTGTCAATTGTTTAATATAGTGCTTACATAACGTAACGGATAAATTAATTTTCAGCCACGTTTTCATGCAAAATCGGAAAACAAGTCAATGTTTAATTTAAATTGTTAGGAACTGCAGAAGTGTTATCTACCATATTGTTAACAATAATCCAACTACTTTAACACAACTTTAATCGACTTTGTCAAAATTCAACAAAGTATTAATAATAATAATAACTAGATTGGATTCTAAGAATCCATCCACTCAGCAACCTTGAATTCGATCGTGAGCCAGATGATTTCAAAATTGTTTACAATGTAAACAATTAACGTAATTCTAGAAATGTATATAATAAATGATGAATAGCTTCCTTTTCATGTTCTAAACCATTGCATTTTCGTTTCTTTAATGGCAACATTATTTCCTCCATAATTTCTCAAATGCAGGTTGCGTCAGCCTAAAACTATTTTTGTTACGTACTTTATACATTTCATAGTCCACTATATTTATACAGGGTGTGATACCAAAACCTTTCATTTGATGTATTATCTAGAAAACTAAATCTTCCAGTTTAGAGATTACTTATTCTTAATGAATCACCCTGTATATATGTAAATTAATAAAACAACAAATCGGCTCATCCTATTACAACGATCAGTAAATATCAAATGTTTATTTTACATTCAACATCAGTTCATAAAATACGCAGGCAAATTTTCACTAAACGGCGCTGGGAAGTTTTTTTATTCAACGTGCTCGAATTATAAGCGCCCTGAATCTCGTATGTCGTTTCGCCATTTCAGCAAATCAGTAGTATTCAAGGCATCCCACGGTGGCACAGAATACCTACCCATACAGAAGCGACAGCTAGCGGATTTCGAGGGACCGGAATATTTGACCTCGGGACCTGTGGCGGCCATTTAATAAATGGCAGTAACGTCACTGTAATTTGATCTTCAGTTGACGTCTAAATGTTTACTTTTTGTTCTGTCAAAAAATAAGTTCTTTTAAATTTTATTTTTGTGTTGATTTTGAACTATTTTCAAATATAATACAGTTTTTGTAATATTACTGATTGTGTTTATGTGATTACTCAGATTAGTGACTACTATTTATATTATAATCACTTAGCCAGTGCCGGTGAAAGTATTGAGACGTTTTTACGATCGCGATTGGGTATCTACATCCAACATCCAACAAAACTTATTAATGAGAATGGATTCTGCCAAGAAAGTTAAAAAAAATAGGTGTGCCTATCGTCCATGCTTTTCCCAAAGTGATGGAAATACATGTTTTTTTTCGTTTCCAATGGATCCCCAAAAGTAAGTAAAGTTGGAGACTACAAAAATTTATTTACCTATAAGAATATATGAATTATAAGAAATTTATATTTTTAGGGCTGCTGTTTGGATTAAAGCGTGTAATAGGGATGATTTATGTAATATAAATCCAGACGTATTACATACAAATTATCATTTGTGCGAAGAACACTTCGAAGAGAAATATATTCTAGAGGTGCAACTCGTAAACGTATATTTGAGCAAGCTTTCCCTACAAAATTTTTACATGTCCCAACATCTACATGTGTACAAGGTAACGAATACGTTTAAACAAAATAATTTCCTACTTGTGTAGATATGCGTTATGTATCAAAATGTTTGAATTTTTTAATTTAATATCAATAGGTATTTAGGTTTCGACAAATACTTTTCTAAAACACATTTTTAAGTAGAATTGGTTTTCATAAAACAAAAATTATGAATGCTTCAGTTTTTGAGATATAGAGATATTATATGCACATATACATATTTTTTAATTTTTTTGCTTATCTTTGTGTCTACATCAAAAACTTTATTTGGTTTCTTATTTTTAATTTTATAATTTGTAGCAGTGGAAGCTTAGGAGGTAAATCTTTCATTGTAACTAAAAAAAATATTGTAGCATTTCGTCCTTCAGATTTTTTTTAGTTTTCATTTTAACTTTTGAGTAATAATAATGACCAACAAGACTAAATTTTCATTTATTATTCATTGTTTATTAATTTACTATTATTATTGACGTTAGCTATTTATACTGCTCAAAATATTATCGAAAACTGGTAACCTATTATTCTTTATTTATTTTTAATTTTAAGGTCCAAGCAACAGTTTAGAAATACCTGTGGATACCGGGACTGTGCCATTGGCGAGTACAACCAGCAGTGGAAGCATATAGATTATATATTTTTTGGTAAATGTATATTTACACAGAATACCCTCAAAAATGTCATAATTTACATTTACAAATTGTTCTTTACTTTTACATATTAGTAATATTAATTTGCTTTATTAATCCTAAATTAATTATGATATTATGAAATTATTAAATATGAAGCAAAATATTTATACAAATAAAATACCTGAAAGTACCTAATTACTCTATTACCGTCTTTCCCTAAAATAATTAAGCCTAAGTGTATTCTAAACAAAACTTGATATAGACGATAGACTTTTTACTTCATGTTACAATTCACTTATTAATTGAACATTTTGATTAGTGTACAAAAACAACTTTTTCTCTCCGTGTACTAATAACTGGCAGAACTGTCAAAAAATATGTTCCCCAAGATCAAAGGTGCCGACACGCTCTGTCGCTTCTGTATGGGTAGGGTATTCTGTGACGGTGGCCTTGGATCCCTTGAACAGTCATCAAAATTGTGGATGGCTACACATGTAACCCAAACATAAACAAACGTGACCATGTCGAAGTCGCTCGCATTTTGCATGTCGCTCGCGTTAATATTTTAGGAGACAGCTCCCATTAATACGCGCCCAGAAGTATTTTCAATACTAAAATTTCTCGCGATATTCCATAATACGAGATAAGTAACAGGCATATCTTTTTGAAGCCAGAATAGCTGATATCCGTTTCTAAACTGTACCTTAAGTTCTTCGTTAGTGCTTATTCCGATCAGTTCCTCTTGTAATATGACATCCGTTTCTTCAACGCCACCATATGGATTAATTATTTTCCATTGTGGTATTACCATATTCAAAACATCCTCAAATCTTATTTTAAAATCTGCATAGAGGGCATTTAAATGTTGAACATAAATTACAACGTCATCTTCCTGACAGTTTGTCTGTGACAAATTGGGCAACTGAGAAAATTCGCCCCGTCCAATGTTTTGCTTCATTAGTTTAATTCTGGCAAGCAATGCTGAAACGATGGACTTTGTTTTGATCAAATTTAGACTGTCACCTTGTAACTGCAAGTTAACCTCATTAAATTTACTGAATAAATCTGTTAAATAGGCAATGTCTGGTTTGCACCTGATTAAACATTGTTTTCAAATTGGATCTTTGGCATACAAAAACTCCAAAACAGTGTCAAAAAGAGCAAAAAATCTTGTCAGACATAAGCCTTTCGAAAGCCAGCGTACTTCAGTGTGAAGGAGCAATAATTGATAAAAGTTCTCGTCATTTTCTTCACACAACTGAGCAAATAATCGTATTCAACGCATTGCTTCGAATTCGGTTTACTGCGTTACTAATTCTATTTTTCGCTCAGATAGACCCCTTATAGGGCGTCGCCGACTCCTGGGGGTCGATATAGACCACTTTTGGGTATCATTGTTCTAAAGGGACAACCAAAAAACGTCATCAAATCTGGCTATGAACGAGAAAGATAAAAATAGCGATCGTGTCGAAGCTTTTCGGTTATGTCAAACTTTTGACAAGTGACTCAAAAATAAATAATGGCTGTCACATAATGTAACAGGCTATTAATTAAGGTTATAAATTTAAGTTAGAAATACGTCTTTTTTTACTCGACCAGCTTTGATGACGTTTTTTTTTTTTGGATGGCTCGATATAATATGGCGAAGACGAATTATATGGTTTATCAAAAGTACTTGAGCACATCAAAAGACCAAAGAGATAATTAAAGAAATATTTCATTGTTTACGTCTACTTGCGACCAAAGTAAATGAGGCATCCTTGGCTTTTTAGTTACACATACACGACCTTTATCCCGACATATTGCATTCTATATTATGTGAGGTTGGCCGACCGTGCCGCAATTCAGCGGCGCACGACGGGCGGATCAATGACTTCAGTCGATTCGCCCGACCGCACAGAGGGGCCAATTCCCGAAAAGCTAGCCAAAAGTCGAAAAATTAAGATACTTACTTGAAACTTGGCATATTGGGGTTTTTGGGGGTTGCTGATAACGAATTTCAAACTTGAAAAAACTTCAAAAATTAAAAAAAAAAAAAACAAAATGGCGGCTATAAAATACTAAAAATCATATCAATAACTCGTATTTTTTATTGATTGTATGTTTAATTCTGTACACATACGTTTTCAAAGTCGCTGGTTAATAATCCGAAGTCAAAATAAAAAAAAAAAAACTAAATGGCGGCTACGAAATACTAAAAAAAGCACATCTATAAATAGTCATTTTTATTTAATTTATGCGAAACGTGGAATTTATAAGTTTTCGGGGTCGCAAATAACTAATCTGGAAACAAAATGAATGGCAGATGTAAAATGACGAATACAAAATTTCTAAAATCCATCATTTTTATTTATTTTATGAAAAAACTTGTGACAAATAAATTAAGAACATTACGTGCATTAAGTACATTAAAAACAAAGTAGCAGCTAGTGGCAGCTAATTTTTACAAATTTTGTTACATAATAATATAAACTTTAATGTTTGTTTCACTGCGGAAATCCGTGGGAGTATTAACTTTTCTCTATTTTTCTGAAACTATTGCATACAAATTTTCATTATTTTATACTGCAAACATTGCGTTACTGTTATTTTATATTTATTTGGTATAATTTTTGACAAATACGATAATAAACTACATTTTGCCATTTAAAACATCCATTTTGTAGAATTAAAAAAAGATCAACGATTTTCTACGAATTTTTGAATATGACGCTTGAACAGGAGCTCGGACACTCAAGCTGTTACTCATGCGACGGTCCTTTTTGTACTGGCTTATACCTGCCATGTATACTTAATTAGCCCTTATAAAGGGCCGTTACGTATTCTTTGAAAATTACTCTATACATCGATGTACTTCAAATCCCATAAATTAATTTTCAATAATGTACTTCAAATCCCATAAAGTCATTTTTCGACTTTTGGCCAGCTTTTTCGGGATTCGGCCCCACTATGGACCGTCTAGTATTATTACTGGTGTGTTCGAGTTGTGCGTTTATGTCTTCAGCGTCGTTATTACTTTAATAATAAAATGTCACATATGAAAAAGCCCAAAAAACTATCATTTCTGTATGGAAAAACTGCTGTGTAGAGACATAAAGGCAGACGCGATTGTAAACCACATAGATAGTGTGAAACATAAAAATAAAAAAGAGGTTATCCCCTTGAGATCTCACTTTATGTTACTTACTTTTGATGCTAAGTGCCTGTGATGTACCCATAAATGTACTTAACAACCATTTCGTAAGTTATAGGATAAATAAATATATTCCAGATATGTCGTAACCAGGTCGCACAACAGTACGTAACTATCTACCAACTGCAGTACCAGTGACTTACTAAAGAGGATTCAAAGTGATTAAGTATATAAAAGTGTATAAGTAAATTCACTGCTACGAGCTATAGATGAAGCAATAAATGAGCCAGTTAAAAATATGTTCGAAAGTGTATTAAGACACTGATTTTATCAAATTGAGACAAATTTGTGATGGTGCATCTACAGATCCGTTAAGTGAGTGAAATTAGTGTAAATAATGCCTGTATTACGTCAGTAGATGTCGAATGGTCGTTCTCAAAATATAATATAAGCATATACATATTTTACCACAGCGAACAAAACTTTCGGAGACAACTGAAAAGTATCGATACTATTTCTGCTAGTATCTCATTTCATGATAAGTACTATTAACCAGTGGCGGTGCGTGATATTTCGGTTAGACATGTTTAAAAACAACGCATGGGACCCACTTCACTTTTTAGGTGATGACTATATACACCTCTTACAGAAAGGATTTATAGTGAAAAAACCGTCAGCAAAGTTTGCGAAAAATTTTCAAAAACACTGGAGCACTCCCTGGGTTCTCAGTAACGCTCTTTGGAATATTTGCAGTATATTTTTTCATAATCTAGAAACAAATATAAGGGAGACTTTTTCGATTTGTTGCAAAATATTTTTTTTTTTCAAAAAGTTATGGCCATTTTAATTTTAATTTTATAGGAACATTTTGTTTCCCCCAAAATAAAAAAGGTCATAACTTTTTGAAACAAAAATATTTTGTAACAAATCGAAAAACATCTCCCTTATATTTGTTTCTAGATTATGAAAAAAAATATACTGCAAATATTCCACAGAGCGTTACTGAGAACCCAGGGAGGCTCCAGTGTTTTTGAAAATTTTTCGCAAACTTTGCTGACGATTTTTTCACTATAAATCCTTTCTGTAAGAGGTGTATAGTCATCACCTAAAAGTGAAGTGGTCCCATTTGTTTTTCAAGATATGGCTAACTGAAAAATATCACGCACCGCCACTGGTTAATAGTACTATCATGAAATGAGATACTAGCAGAAATAGTATCAGATACTTTTCTGTAGTTGTCTCCGAAAGTTTTGTTCGCTGTGGTGAAATATGTTATATGCTTATATTATATTTTGAGAACGACCATTCGACATCTACTTCTGACGTAATACAGGCATTATTTACACTAATTTCACTCACTTAACGGATCATAGATGCAAACTTTGCTGACGGTTTTTTCACTATAAATCCTTTCTGTAAGAGGTGTATAGTCATCACCTAAAAAGTGAAGTGGGTCCCATGCGTCGTTTTCAAGACATGGCTAACTGAAATATCACGCACCGCCACTGCTATTAACCAAGCTAATGGAAAGGGTACGTTTTACATACAAATGTGGTTATGAAGTGTCAATTTATTGTTTTTGTTACTATATTTAACATTATTTAATTTATTACAGGTATTATATTCTGATGCGTACGCCTATGTTCTTCAGCACATTTCGGCCAACTCTACTAATATGTACTATGAGGACAGAAATCATGCTGTCGGATTTTGAACTGTTATAACGAGCGTTTAAAATAATTTGGCCTTAAGTCGGCTGTCGAAAAAAAAAAGTTTTCACAATTAATTGTTTCCAATTTTTTTATATCGCTAACAGCTTAAACTAGGAGCAATTTGTATAATGATTAAGTTTTTACTCTTGAATATGATGGCCTGGCTTCAACTCACCTTTTTTATTGTTTTGCCTTTAATATCATAAATGTTAAATCATTTAACTAAATGAGATAAAAAAATATGCATTTTTAGAGAAAAAACGTTTCAAAGCAAATATTTAACTACACAAATTATTGAACATCTAATTCTAAATGAACATCATGTTGATCTAAACATTTCTGATATATTTTTTCGAATAGAACGGAAAACATGTTCTTTTCATTACTCCCCATAGTAATATTAATATCATTTACTTTTTCCAAAATTCCATCAAGGAATCTATTATATATGTATGTATATATAATAGTCCATCAAGGTTATTAATAGGGAACTTGGGAAATTGTGTTCTTTAGGCATGGCCACAAAAAGAAATCACATTGTGTCATCTCACAGCATCTTTAGACGAGAATTCATTATATTAAATAGGAATTCAAATTTTTTAAAATGGGTATTCAATTAAATTAATTAATTTAAAATGGGAATTTAAATTAAATCGGACGGGAATTAAAATTGCAATATTTTTGCATTTAATTTACAACGATTGACTCGATATACAAGGTAGGCCACGACCCACCTGTTAAAACGACCATGACCCACCTGACGACGAATTTAAAGTAGTAATCTCGCCACCATTTTTTAAGACAGTGTTCTGAAAATTGGTTGAAATTGAAAATCACTTTCTTTCTGATAGTCGTAATTGTTTTTCCTGCAAATTCCGGTTTCACCGCAAGTAAAATAATTATGAAATTTTTAAATTGGACACCCGGGAATATTATGATTTTATTAGATGCTACAATTATGAGCACAACTAGGGATTGCAATCCGGCAACAATTTCAATCCGGTCGGATCCGGCCGTACTGGTTCCATCAAAATCATTTTGCTTTTTCATTCCAAAATCAACTGTATAAAAGATGATCAAATGAATGTATTACAAAGTATATATAAAAAAAAAACGTTTATTTCTTATGACATCAACTTTATTTACACTGTTATAATTAATCAACATTTACGTATGAATCAGCAATACAAATTTAGTAGATATAGTGTAACCAGTTAGATTGTAATTGTTATATTAGTTTAGTAATAATTAGAAATGACGGGCGGTTAAGTTCAGTTTCACTTATTTAGATTTCACAAATCACAACATCAATGATATCTTGTAATGTAACTTACATTACATTATAAATCCATAAAAAAATATGTCGTCAAATCTGGCTCTGATGTCGTCAAATCTGTGAACAACAAAATGAAACTTTGTTGTTGTCAAACATTTGACAAGTAGCTGTCAGAATAGTAAAATAACTAATGACTGTCACATAATGTAACAGTCTTGACAATTCAATAAGGTTATAAGATTAAAAATAGAAATACGTCTTTTTTGCTCGTCCAACTTTGATGACTTTTTTGGATGACTCGTTATAAGTAACTTATATTAATTCTAACTAAAATCAAGCTTATCAACTGAGATCACAATAATTAGGTAATTTAGGGACGCCAGGCAGTTTTATTCTTATAATTATGACAGTCACCAAAAATCTATTTAATCAATGGCACAATTATCACAATAAGGAGTGGATAAACTTCTTTTTTTTCATACTTACTTTAAATTATTATTTTAAGTAAACCAATCATAAAAAATAACTTGGTTTTTTAAAAATTGTCTTAGAAAAACAAATAGTGTTAATTTTATCATCTTCCAGTCGACTTCTTACAGAGCTACAAATGTAACCAACGACTGAGAAGGCACTTTCTGCTTCTACTCGTACACTAGTCGGTTTTATTGTCAATAAATTCATGTTTCATGTATTCTTTTTAATTTACCGGATCCGGGGATCGGATCCGGCAAATTGGTGCCGGATCCGATAGATGTCTTATGATGCCGGATCAGCCGGATTACCGGATCCGGTTTTCCGGATTGCAATCCCTAAGCACAACGCTAAAGCACATTTGGGGTCTCGTGTTATTATTTACCAAATTAGAGTAATTTAATAGCTATCACTATGTCCCTAAGTACGACAGCACTTTTAAGAAGCTGATTATTGTGTTTACTGTTATTCTGTTCATGAATACAGTTGAGTTTACAATTAGTATTGTAGAATTTTAAAAAAGCATATTAGCAATGGTTAGAGTGGGTTACACTAATGGAATTATTTAATGGTTTTAAGTTCATGTGGACACTTTGCAGTTAGTAAATGGTCGTTTTGTTTAGAAATACAATTTTGTAAAATACAAAATACAGAAATTCGTTAATATGCCGGAAAGAAGTTCTGAGGAAAGAGGATTTTTTCTGTGATATTTATTTGAGTTTGTTTTACTTATGAAAAGTTTTGAAATAAAGGATGATGATGTGTTACCCCAATAGGTAGATATTCATTTCTGCACGCTGTTAAAAAAAATTACATTTTTACTAAAAACAATTCTGATCCATACAAATACAAAATTAAATGAAAATAAAAGTGACTGATATACTCCCATACCCGATCCAAAATGCACTCCAACAATATTCGCGATTAACGTAATGCATTACGAGCATTATTTATTTCATCGACACTTGACCGTTAATACGAACGGCATGAGTGGCAACTGCAGCTACCTAAACGAAACCATCAATAATTGTGCCTACGTTACATTCACTTGCATTCTCAGATACCTTCTAAACGCTTCCACTTAACCTCAAAAATCGGTGGTTTACAACCGGAGGCGGCATCTGCATCGGAATTCTTGCAAAACCGATTTCTCAATCTTGCAACGCACTCTCTGATAATCTTTTATTTCGCGAAATAAACGATGTTCAGCGATGATTTTTAAAACTGTTACGTAAGATATTCAGAGCCGGACCATTATGTCGAAGAATAAGTTTATTCGCATATACCTATTGTGAAGATTCAGTTCGCTTTGAGATTTTCTTATGATTATTGTGGAAAGTAGTTTTATTGTAGGTATGTAAATATTTATGGCCTGAAGGTGTTACGTAATGATGTGTGGGAAGTGTTCATGAAAATCTATTAACCATTAATAAAGTGAATGTTGTGTTTGTCTATGAATGGAGATTCCAGAACGTACTATCCGGTTGATTCATTAGTATTGAGTAGGGTTTGGAAAGTGTGCCACAAAGCAGGGTCGGACTCGTAATCCGTTATGTGATTGACGGAAGGACATATGAGAAAAATACATGAGTAAAAATGTGTTAATGTAAAATACATACCTACCACTTGTGTCATTCAGAAACACCGACAGTCTTCAGTTCTTGAACGTATGTTGCTACAACCAGTAGTTTGTTTTTTGCGTTTCTTCTCGTTAAACATGAGCGATTAGGCCTGTATATGTGTATGGTTGTAGAAGAAAAATGATCGTTCCACATCTACTGAAGTTAAAGATGCAAATTCACAACAATTTGCGTGGTCGGAGGACGACACATCAATGATGTGTCTATACAGCGCGGCGGCTCACAAAGTTTTCACACATCTCAACGTAAATAACAGGGTAAGTTTAACCCATCTCTTTATAAATTGCAACAGTTTATTGTTTTCATGAATTTTGGTTTTGCACATACAAGTAGTAAGTAGTACGACGTGTACGATTATGGCGCGCCGCCCGGATCTGCCGGCTTTACACATCACGCACATTATTTTTACGAGTTTCGCACAGTTTTTTGTATCACTAACAGTTGTCTGTTGTCACTAACAGCTAACTAAAATTAACCGTTGTTTACAAAACCCGTTTACTAGATATCAATATCGGGAGCGACATATCTGAATATCTAAAATTCGTATCAGAACTTTAACGACCTTATTACCGCAAAAACATATTGTTTCGTCGACTGTTAGTCACATAAATTTGTTGCGTATGTCTTCTTTGATATTTCCCATGACACGTTGATATGTCTTCTGTAAATATGTTTTACGCAAGTTGTGGCTACTTGACAATGGAGAAATGGATACATATTCGGCAAAAAAACGTCTAAAGTGAATATTGTCGACCACGTTCCACGAAAGGCTACATGCGCAAAACATTATACACAAATCAAACCAAAATTCCTCTTTTCTAACAGTACCAGTAATAATTTGTTGATGGATATTCGAATCAAAATCATTTTCAGCATATAACAGTTCCGCTCTGAGACTTAATCATTATTTGCACATACATAAGTGCACCCTTTGTGCACTTATGTGCAAACTAAAAGTTGATGAATGAAATAAAAACCAGATCTTCTAAAATGACACTAGAATGAAAAGTCTCTGAATTTACTTGATGATTAAGAAAAATAATATTTTACAGCCTGTTTGCAAGTTTTTCTATGGGTGCAGACATTTAAAAACAAATTTTGTTAGTTTTTTTTTGCTAATCTACCTTTTTTGCTTTGCTAGCCTTTCATTCGGGTCTAGTAATAACTTCTTAAAATCCGCTGTGAGTCTCATGTTTCCTTACGACAATTTCAAATTCCACCAGCCGACACTGCCTATAAGTCTAAGGGTTGATGGAAGATATTTGGGAGGAAGAGGAAGAACGTACTAAAGAAACTTTAAACGCGTTTTTCTCAAAACATCGTTCTTTGAATAGGCGATCTCAGGGTAAGGAAATGAGTCCGACAAAGCAGGGCTCGGCACTATAAAACTCTATGATAATGAAAATATAAACCGGATTTCTTAAGCGCCCTGTAATTTAAATATATACGTATGTATATATTTCTTTCCCGTGCTACATACGGCATTGACCCCTTTCCTAAAACGCTCCAGAGCCCGCATATGTGCAATAGTTTGCCATCCCCATTCTCGTCGTCGCGGGAACGCGGGATACTCTTATAGAGTTTTACACGCGGACATGCAAACATTCGAAAGCCGAGCATGACATGTCAATCTACTGTCTCGTATTTCGTTATCCCGTTAAAAAATTAAAAATGTATTTTTGGCTCGCATTGAATGTGCGAATATTTTTATAGAGGTTCTAATTGAAAAAAAATATATGTAGTATATGAAAGATCCCTTTTAAAATCGCCTGTAGAACTCCTTTAGAAGTTTTGACAACTATGGGACACCCTGTATATATTTATATATACAAAAATGGTTTTAAAGTACTATAATACAGACGTTGGAATCATGGCCACCATAAAACAGTTTTCCCTTGAAACAGGAATACTGAGTTATGTGTGATGCCGTTATTTGTAAAATGATTATCTGTAATCTTCTCTTGAAAGCATAAATATGAATATTGAGGTTTATTATAGTTCTATTTGCTTGATTCAACAGTTAGACGAACATAGTGGAATCGACAAAAGTTGACACCAATTTTTTGGTCTACTTCAAGTGCTGGTGTGAACATATTTGATGGAACCTACACTTTGATCACCTCTAACTCCATCAATTTTAGTCGGACTAATTTCAAACTTCCCTTCCGAAATAACCTTCCAATGTCGTAATGAAGAAGACTAGAACTCGTTCGGTGTCATGGGCTCATATCTGTCCGCCTCCAGAAGGCGCTGTAAGCAGTGCTGTATTCGACGCACGTGATGAGCAGCTGACCACATGTTATTGTTTATGAATGCAGGCTGTTAAAGCGTATGCTTACATGCCGTTTGGCTTTAATAAAAATACAATCTGAATGTTAAATAAATATGGTTCGAAAGTGCTGTGTTGCATTGTGTGATACAAGAAGCGTTCCAACGCGTCAGAATAACAGGACATTATTTCAAATTACTGATGTATGTATGAAACGAAATACTTTCCTTTGTTGTATTGTTAACGTTGAAACACGTAACATGAAATATTTTGAGTAACGTTTCATAATGATAATTACGAAAATTTGTAATTGGAAAGATAACGACAAATATCGAGCGTCTGCCACATGTATATGCACATGCCACATGTATGTCGCATCATGGACATACACACGGACTCTAACGCAGGCCTATGAAACTCCCTATGCTCGCAATGTATTTTCCGTGGCTGGTTAAATTCGCTCAAAGTGGGGAGGAACTAAATCCTCGAGATGGCGCTGCAAGGCTTATAGTCCGCTCTGTTGCCAACATTGACCATAATTGAATTTAATTTGAATTTAAAAAATGCCGACCTGGCGCATGTTTTCGCATACTTGAATTGTTTATTAACAACTCTAGTTGTTATCAGCATTTTAACTTGCAGTAATAAAGTGTAACATTTTTTCTGCAAGTTATTCGCATATACGATTCAAACTTCGCGGGCTACAAGGGTAGCGGAGCAGCGAATTTCTTTCCTTACAGCGCCAACTAGTGGCCGCGGCATTCACCAGCCAATTTTTTCCGAAGTTTCATAGGCCTGCTCTAACGCACACAAATTAGTACAGAACGACACTGGTTCCTACAACGCCTCTGAAAATAATTACCTGAATATTTTCCTTTAATACCTTCGTAATTGCTGAGCAAGTTTCCATTATGATGAAGTCCAGAGTCTGAGGAGCAATGGCGCACGTGAATTTCAGGTCTTCTAAATCTATGCCAGATGCTAGGTACCTCAATGTGATAGACAATCTCTGACTTGCAGAAATCGCTTCACGCATATTTGTATCCTTCTTCTCGATGTCGGGGAGTACTAACTCCAGTAGATAATCAAAACTTTCTTGGTCCATTCTCAAAAAGTTCCTGTTGTCTTCTGGTTCCGACGCAGAAAATTGAGTAAATGTTCATGAGTGAAGCGGTTTCTCATTTTGTACCACTCCTTGGACCACCGTCGTTTTTTCTTTTGTTGTTTTTTCCGCTTGAGGGGCAATCAGTGTTAAGGCGAGGAAGCCCAAATCGGTATTCAAAACCATTGTTCACCGCCAAAATCAACAACTTGTTAGAACAAACAACAGATGTGCACTACTCCACTTCATGACTTCCACTGATGAGGGGGTTTTCATCAAAAGATTGAAGAGTTGATTGAGGTTGATTGATTGCTTGAAGCGCGCGTCAATCGATTGACTCAATCGTTTGATCAAGCAGATTGATTATCTAGGGCCTCCTTTATACAGCGAAAAGCCGCAGCTCTGTCTCCTTAGTTCTAGTCTTCTTGGTCGTAATAATTATGGTATATAGAAAAGAAAACGAAAATTATCATGATTTTATTATGTTCAATCCGTAAAGTTTTATGACACGATCTTTATAAACCGACGGTATAATTTTTTCTTGGATATATCACAATACCACGTAAACCCTAAATCACCCAATACCGATGAATCGATAACGCTGGTGCAGATATGTACTTACAAAGTGAAAGTTGTTAATGGCGAATTTACGATGACTGTTTAAAATATGTTTCAACACATACTCAAGTTACTCGAGGTACATGTGGGTCTGACTTTTTTGTATATTTTTCCTCTTGCATGGTGGTGGATGCATGTTATGCTGGTGGTGTGTACCATTCGCTGCAAAATTAACTGGAAATAATAGGCCAATAATATCATATAACGATTCAAATGGTTGCTAATAAGTTCAGAATCAATCCAATTCAAACGTATTTAAATTTAAATAAAATTTGCATAGAGTACAGCATTTTTTTTGTTAATGACCCTCATATTAAAAGAAAATCCTTATTTAAAAAAACACAGCCATAATAAGATATAATTTTAACACAAAGAAATAAAAAAAATACAACAAAGGCTAATTATTGGAAGAGTCTGAAAGTAAGTATTGCTATCTTGGAAACTATGAGATAGGAAAACGGTGTTGTAGACAATTAGTACGTATCAATCGTAATTAGTGTAATTAGTGTTGTAGACAACGTATCAAAAAACGATCTCCTTAATGTTATGTCGTCTTACAATTGAAATAATTTAGTAAATGAATCCACAAGAGTAACGGAAAACTCTGCTACGGCTATAGATTACATGTGTGTTAATTTCGAAAATATTTGTAATGTGTCCTGTCAAGTTATTCACAATAGTATTTCAGATCACTCTGCACAAATATTAGCAATTACAAATATACAGCCAAATTCCCCCTAAATACGTAACAAAAAGGTTATATAACAACATGAATCATCAAACTTTTTTTGTCTTTAATAAGTAGGGAAGATTGGAGTACTATTTATTTATGTAATGATGTAAACGAAGCATTTGAAACCGTCTTGGGTATTATGTCATACTACTTAAATGTGAGTTTTCCGTTTAAAAAAATTAAAGTATATATTCAAAAAAAACCGAAGCCTTGGCTAACTCAAGGTATAAAAACATCTTCGCAACAACTAAAAATTTTACACAAAAAAATGTTGCAAACTAATTTAGAGAGTGATAAACGTAAATCTAAAAAAGTATAAACCAATTTATAGACAAGTACTTGAGAAGGCAAAACTGTTGTATAACGACAATTTTTATATAAGTTCTAGCAATAAGTCCCATGCTGCTTGGAGAATTATTAATGACACTGTGCCTAGCAAAAAAGAACATTCTAATTACATAAATGAAATAGTTATAGATGATAAAGCTGAAAGTAATCCTTCTGAAATAGCTAATTTGTTTAATGATTTTTTTCATAAATATCCCTAAACATTTAAATAATCAATTAAAAAATGAGTCGAAATATGTCCCTTTGGTAAATACCCAATATCCAACTTTTTATATGGATGAAGTTACTGAGATCGAAGTATTTAATGTTATTAGTTCATTGAAAACATCAAATTCTTCGGGATTTGATAATATTTCATTTAAACTTATCAAAGAATATGTTTATTTTTTTTGTTAGACCATTAACTTAATTAATTTATTATTAATTAAAGGCATCTTCCCTGACTTGTTAAAAGTCGCAAAAAATTATACCCCTACACAAAAAAGGAGATAAAAACAAAATGGATAACTATAGGCCAATTTCACTGCTGTCTACCATCTCAAAATTATTGGAAAAAATCATATTTAATAGACTTGTAAAGTTTCTCTCTCAGCATAATATTCTTTCGAGCTGTCAATTCGGGTTTCAAAAAAGCAAGTTCAACGAAGTCTGCTATTACAAATTTCTTAATGTGCCTTTTCGAAAATTTAAATAACAGAAATAAATATGTTGGTATTTTTTTGGATCTAAGTAAAGCTTTCGATCTAGTTGATCATGAATTATTATTGGATAAATTGTATATGTATGGTTTAAGAGGTATTATTTATGACTGGATAAATATTACATCATTACATATCACATTACGTGACAGCCATTATTTATTTTACAATTATGACACCCACTTTAATCAAATCCACGATTTTTCGTAGAGATACTGACAATTTGAAATTTGTTTCGTTACCATATGAACCTAAATTCACCAGCGGACTAGTAACAATTTTTAAAAATATTAATATCAATTTGGTTTATAATTCTAAAAATAAACTACAGACGCTTTTGGGAAACCCCAAAGACAAAATCGACAATAACGAAAAGTCAGGAATATACGAAATAAATTGTAAAGACTGTGATTAAAAGTATATTGGGCAAACAAAAAGATTTATTTTGACTAGATTTAAAGAACGCATGGCTCATTTGAAATATGGCAGAACGGAAAAATCTTGTGTTGCCCAACACGCTTTTGACAACAATCATAGGACAGACATAAATAATTTAAAATTAATTGGAAATGTAACAAACAGTAGACAGTTGGATGCTTTTGAAAGTTTAGAAATCATTAAGTGTAACAGTAGTATGAATAAGGACAATGGTCCGATACCCACCAATCCACTGTTTGTTCTGATAAACAAAGACATATGTTACGGTTCAGTGAACCCTGGTAACACATTTAGTAAAAATAGTGCAAGTGTGTAGGTTAAAATTTAGTTTTAATCCTGAAGATGCCAACTTAGTTGGCGAAACGCGCGTCGAAAAAAAGTATAGTAGTTCGGTGTTTCGTGGAAAATGTCGTTTTTTTATAGAGGCATTCTCTAAACGGCGTTAAGGTGCTCATAAAATTGTCTACAACTTTAACCGTTTCTTTATCTCTTTCACTAATTCTTTCAATGCACAAAGGCAGTATGCTCGCCTATACCGAACACTCAACATCGGCCAATTATGTGCCAAGTCACTGCAGCAGTCCGACCCCAAAGGCGTAGGTTGAATTTTAAAAAAAGCTGACTGGCCCAAGTTTCAGGAATCTCTGGATCACGCCGTCCTAACTATACCTCCCACGCCGAGTTCATATTGTGCCTTCGTGGAAGCCGTATTAAACTGCTCACGGCAATCGATTCCACGAAGCTGCAAAACTAATTATGTTCAGGGTCTGACAGCGCATACGAAGGACAAACTGGAAGACTACCTGGTACTCTTCGAAAATAACACCATGAGCGAGGAGACGGTGGAGGCTGGCAGACAGCTGATTGATTCCATATCCGAATCCAAAAGAACGAGCTGGATCAAGCTTATGGCGGAACTAGACATAAGACAAAGCAGCCACAAAAGCCTGGAGACTACTGCATCAGCTTAATAACGATCCAACTCGTCCTAGAGAACACGCCAACGTAACAGAGGACCAAATAGCTTCACACCTCGTCAAGAACGGCCAACTAGAACACATGCCCCCAAAACAAACAACCAAGCTTAACAGACGAATACCAGACGAAACCAACGAACTGTCCGCTCCCATCACTAAAACACGGCAAAGAAAATAACAACCCGAAGAACTTCCGTCCAATTTCTCTCCACTGTCACACATACAAGATTCTAGAAAGGATAATTCTAAGCCGCCTAACATTAGTTATAGAACCTTTCCTCATCCCACAGCAAGCTGGCTTCCGACCTGAGATAAGCTGCACGGCACAGGTGTTGAACCTAACACAACACATAGAAGACGGGTTCCAAAAGGGTAACATAACAGGTGCAGTATTCATAGACCGCGCGGCTGTGTTTGACACAATTAATCTCAGAATACTGATGCAAAAAATATATAGCTTGACCAGGGAAATTAAGATCACAAAATTAATTAGAAATCTACTTGAAACTCGTAGGTTTCTCGTTGAGTTCCAAGGAAAGAGTAGATAGAGAAAACAAATGAATGGTCTGCCCCAGGGTAGTGTGCTGGCCCCAACCCTCTTCAACATATATATTAATGATGAGTCCCTCCCCGTGACTACAACCAGCTAGCTATATCTACGCCGACGATCGCGTAATAGCCACACAAGGGAAAACCTTCGAAGAGGTAGAGCAACGCCTAAATGAAGCTCTAATAGAGTTGGATCTTTACTACCAAAAGAACCGACTAAAACCAAACCCAACCAAAACCCAAGTATGTGCTTTTCACCTCCGGAACAGACAGGCGAACAGGAAGCTGCAAATCAGCTGGAGAGGAGAGACTTTTAGAACACTGCCCCAACCCCAAATACTTGGGCGTGACACTAGACAGGGCTCTGACTTACAAGCAGCATTGCTTCAACATCAAGATGAAAGTCAGTGGCAGAAACAATATCATTCGAAAATTAACTGGCTCCACCTGGGGAGCTAAATCAAAGATCCTAAAAGCCTCCGCCCTGGCCCTCTGCCATTCCACGAGTGAATATGCATGTCCGGTTTGGTACAGATCAGCGCACGCAAAACAAGTTGACATCGCCTTGAATGAAACAAGCAGAATAATTACAGGCTGCTTAAACCCCCCCCTGGAAAAGGTTCATCTAGTAGCTGGGAGAGCCCCACTCCCGAAGTTCGAAGAGATGCAGCAGCACACAAGGAGAGACAAAGATCATCACAGACAGCGAAATACCCCCTACACAATGCACAACCAGCCCCTCGGAGAATCAAATCCAGAAATTGCTTCATTAGCTCGACAACAAACTATGCAGGCTCCAGAAACAGTATCGACAGGTGGAAAGCCTCTGGAAACCAACACTGTATGACTCCCACAGAAGATATGGCCCCTGGGTGTGCGGAGAACTGGGAAATCTTAAGAGCGCTGAACAGACTGCGAACAGGCACCGCAAAATCAAGATACTGTCTCAACAAATGGGGATATAACACACCTTCCAACCTATGTGACTGCAGAGACGTACAAACAACAACGCATATGTACACTTGCCCACGGTGCCCCGCCCGCTGTACCTCAAGGAGGCAAAACCAAATGAGTATCTGTATATATGCTCTATAATATCTGTATATGATGCTTCTGACACGAATAAATAATACTAATTCTGGACATACTCTATAAAATGTAACTGTCTTGTATAAAATTAAAGTTATTTACATATTGTTTATAAAGTTTTTTCTTAATAGAACTTACTTTAAATAGAGCCTGCATATAATGCATACTGTACCATACAGAATATTACGCTTGAAATTATGGCGAATGCGCCAGTGTTTCGATAAGTAATAGTAGGTTAGAGAGGCCGGTACTTTTACTCCCGGTTAAGGCTGGATTAACTAACCAGACGATAAGACTGTGAAAATATGTACATACATTACACATTAGACTGCACCATTTTCACAGTCTTAGCGTCTGGTTAGTTAATCCTGCCTTAACCAGGAGTAAAAGTACCAGCCCTAGGGGTACTAATATGCGTTACAAATATGTTTAGCCATCACTTTACCCGTTTACAGAAAAAACTGCTTGAGTGAACCAAACCATTTGTACGCACATGATTCCTTGTACTATTCACTATAACATGTTAAAATAGCAAAATGGTGCGTAATGTATTTTTCGAGATGTTGATTGATTATATTATTTATTTATATAAAAATTGTACCGAATTTGGGCAATAATTTTGACCACACTAAACTTCTGTCATATTTTTTTGTAGATATATGACGTCATCGACCTTTTTTATTAGAACACCCTATATATTTTTTTTACACTTTTAGATTCTTCAGAAACGGCCAATTTAAAAAAATGTATACCTATCACTTGAATAAAGTTTTTTTTTTATGAGTTGATTGTTTTCTCTAACTTACAAACGAATCACATTAGACCATAAGTGTTTTACATTTTTGAAGCTGAAGAATCCAATGAGTGTTCTACTTAAAAAAAGTCGATAACGTCATGTACAAAAAAGTTATATCACTGCTATTTCTAATAAATAACACAGGCACACAAAATAAAAAAAATCAAACCCCCGGGTCCAAACCACTTATTCTGTATCTACGTATTTTGGGTCACTGAATCCGAATCCGAGGTTAGTTTTGGTGGGTTGGCTTGTCATCTCTGTCAAAATGCAAAAAAAATCGTCAAAATTGCACCATCATGAAGGCAAACAGAATTACCGCACAATTCAAAATTCAATTCACATGTGATTCTGTTTATCTTCATGATGGTGCAATTTTGGCGTTTTTTTTTTTGCATTTTGACAGAGATAACGAGAAAACCTACCAATACTAATTCTGGATTCGGATTCAGCGACCCAAAATACATGTGGAATAAGTGGTTTGGACCCGAAATTTGATTTTTTTTTACTTTGGGTGCCTGTGTAATTATTGCGCAATTGAAAAAAAAAAAGATTGACGTATTCAAGGATTTTTCCAAAATATCTTTAGTTTGGAAAACAATTAATTTATGCAAACCTTTACGTCCTCACTGTATAACTGTGAAAAAGAAATCGGGTCAAAAAGAAATGATGCTGATACACCTAATGCAACTGACGACTACTAAATTTATTAATTATTGTTAATGTCTTATGTTATGTAAGTATTGCATGTTAACAAACCAGTTTTCTAGTGTTTTTATTGTATATGTGACGTATTCTTAAAAAATCTTAAATAATGATAATTGAGGAAATTGACGGGTTCTCAATTTTTTTAATCTTTGTGAGTGTATTTTGAAATACAGGTACAAGGTGCGGCGGAATGACGTCCCCGATGAGGGAAGCTAATAAAAACCAAACCAAGTAACATATGAAAAATATACACATATTTCTAAGAATTATACAGAATTCGGTGTTGAATCAATATACTTTTATAAAAATTGCGTCACTCAAATGACCTCCATTGCCGATACAAAAGATATATATATATTTCAGGTACACATCATTCGATTTTGGATCGCCGTGTTTTAAAAATGACATCATTCCGGTGGCAATCTCTATTGTCGATACACTGGTTGAGCTCTGCTTGTAGCTCTTCATGACCCTGGGAGTCATTTCAAGCGGAATAGCAGCAACTTCTTGGGTTATTGCCTCCTTAAGAGGTTTCAAAGTTTGGGGAAATTGATAGTATGCGTGGGATTTTAGATAGCCCCAAAGAAACAATTGCACGGGGTCGAATCTGGAGACCCAGAGGCCAACTTTATGTCACCTCGAAGGAGATAACACGTTTAGGAAACATTCTTTCCTAAGGGAATTCCGAGTGATTAACAAAATGTGCGCATCATCTTCTTGAAACTATACATTTTCGTATCGTGTCAGTTTCAACCTCGCATTTTTAGGGGGTGATTACTAGACCTAAGTAGAAAAATAGTAGCAAAAAATAAAAAACCAAATGAAACTTCAACAAACAAAAACGTCTGTCTCGCCTTATAAACGGGTTGCAAAATATTTTCGAAATGTTTTACTGGTGAAATAATCACCAAGTAAATACAAAATACTTATGATTCATTTTTATTTTATATGGACCAAAAGTGTTACCTAATGAATCGGTGATTTGTTAGAGGTTCATTTCATATCCACATACAATTTTTTCACATTTTTACATATTAAATAAAATTAGGTTGTAATTTAATTACAACTATTTACAAAAAACAATTTAAAGAATTTGCTGAATATGTCCACCACCTTGGTCCAAACCAATCTGGCATATCTTTCTGATCTAATTGAAAACATTGTGTAAGATGTGAGGATGATCATATATCATTTCATTTTTCTTCTGTTATCCTAGCTTGGAGATGCACAAAATCAGGAATATTAAATTGAAAAATTGTGTTTTTAAGATGACGCCATAAAAAGAAGTCGCATGAAGTAATATCGTGTGATCTTGATGGAAATGTATGTAATTTTAATTTATTTATAAAACTAATTAATTTACTTGAAAAATTTATCTCAAAAAAGTTCACAGTTTTTGTTGCAGCGTAAGCTTTAGCGCCAACTTGTTGAAAATACATTTACCAATCTTGTTAAGAAAAGGTGAAAATTTCCTTCCTATACCTTTGTTCAGTGAGAATATCATTTAAAAAAATGGTCCTAAAATTCTTGTCCTACTAATATATCTCACCAAACACCGATTTTCTGTGAATATAGAGCGGCTTCAACAAAAAAAAATCGGCCTCAACTCAACTCCACATTCTCATATTTTGAGAGTTCATGTACCCATTCAGGCTTCATCAAAATGAAAAAAAAAAGGGTAAAGTTCAGTTTAGTGACTTTTTGTGAAAATGGCCTAAAAAACATGTTAATCAAAACCCAAATTAAATATGTGTCTTTATCTAAAATATGTATATTTTTATCGACAATGGAGGTTGTCCCCAGAGTGATGTAATTTTTAAGACACGCTGACCCAAAATAGAATTGTGTGTACTTTTCATAAATATATGAATATTTTTTGTATCTCGCTTGGTTTGGTTTTTATTGGCTTACCAAGCTTTAATCGGGGAGGTCATTCTGCCGCATCCTGTATATGGCCTTCTAAAAATTAATCATTATCTCAAACAAAATACTACTCTGTGTGTAATGTGTGTGTGTGTTCGTGTTCATTTTTATACTGATATAAATGTGAATGCAAGTTTAAGAGATACACCGTATTTACAGCACTTACGGCTGCGCAACTACCGTGAGAAATATCGTGCCAAGTATAAGTGAATTTATATATTTTTTACGATGCTATAATGTACGTATTTATACAGTGTGGAACAGTCAAATGGAATACATTCAGTAGCTCCATTATTATGCATTTTTTTAGGAAATCCTGAGACAAGTCAATTTCTAATTCTAAAATGACATCTTGCGACGTAAAAATGTCATCCCTAAATTCAGCCCCCTTGAGGTGACAGCTACAACCCCTAAATTTTCAAATTGGAAGTAGGGGCTTGTGACACTTCATTTGAAAGGTCTTTTCATTCTCTATTCAAAACTGCTATGGTTTTAAATTTTATTGCAGAAATTCACAAGAAAAAAAAGTTTCTCCAGCATAGGAAATTCGTTACATTAAAATAAAAAACAAATAATTATTAATGCAGCAGATGTTCAAAATGCATGCCTCCAGCATCTTGGCAGCATCCTAGACGTAAATAGAAATGTCTTCTAACGATAGTTAACATCTGCGGGGTAATTGGAAGTGTTATTCTTCTTTTTAAGTCAGCTAAATCGTCGGGTTTGGTTTTGTAGACCATACTTTTTACATATCCCCTTAGGAAGAAGTCTAACGGCGTGAGATCAGGTGATCGTGCAGGCCATTCTACAGAACCACGTCTCCCTATCCAGCGATTTGGAAAGATTGCGTGGACATATTGCCGGACATTGACTTCGTAATGTGCTGGTGCACCATTCTGCTGGAACCATATTGCATTACCGCCATTACCTGGAAGTTGTGGGTTTCCTTCAGCTGGATACAAGTTTGTCATCGTCTGTACATCATTATTTTGGAGCAGCGCTAAATACGTTTCTCTATTCAAATTGCCGTCAATGAAGAAGGGACCAATGATATTTTCTCCAATTATTCCTGCCCAAAAATTAACATTCTCAGGGTTTTGCGTGTGTAGTTGCCTCATCCAGTGAGGATTTTCTCTCTCGACCAGTAACGACAGTTTTGGCGATACATGGCCGTGAAGTGTAAATGTAGATCATCCAAAAATAAAACATTTTCTATTTGTAAAGTATTGTTATCTATCGTTTGCATCGTTTGTTCACAAAAGAGAATTCGTCTATCAAAATCGTCTTCCGCGAATACATATTTATTAGTAGTAAGTTTTTATCTTATAGTAGGGAATGTCGGCAATTACAGACATTTATTTTTTGTTGTTATTAACATTTCAGAACTTAAAATTGACAAATAGTGTTAATAAAAGTTTTATTTTAATGTAACGAATTTCCTACGCTGGAGAAACTTATCATTTTGTCTTGTTAATTTCTGCAATAAAATTTAAAACCGTTTTGAATAGAGAATTAAAAGACCTTTCAAATGAAGTATCACAAGCCCCTAACTTCCAATTTGAAAATTTAGGGGTTGTAGCTGTCACCTAAAGGGGGTTGAATTTAGGGATGACATTTTTACGTCGCAAGATGTCATTTTAGAATTAGAAATTGACGTGTCTCAGAATTTTCTAATAAAATGCATAATAATGGAGCTACGGAATTTATTCCATTTGGCTGTTCCACACTGTATCTGTATACGTAGGTAATTATGCATGAGGGAAACCGTTCGGTACACTTATCAATCATAAAAAAACTGGTGAAAACGTTTCTTTGAAATTGAGGAAATAGGAGATTTTACCAGATCAGAAACTAGTAATGCCAACAAGCGAACTTTCTCTCTCTTCATAGCTTTGTGCATTCAAACAGCATCGGAAACTTCTTAAAATAAATGTATTATTATGTATGTATAGCGTGCATAAGTTTACTTATCTACTTATATAATGCATAATTTCCCTCCACCCCCCCCCACGTATTTTGTAAACCGTAAAACAAATTAATACATTTCAGGGGAATTGAACTAAGGTACCCTACATATACAACTTTTAAAAGCGTAGTCGGTGACGTAATCAGTAAAAATGGAGGCGAGGCGCCATGTTGAAAGTTAATTTCAAATGGAACCATATTGTAAGTAATACCTCATTTGAAAGCTCGTTTCAAGTCCTTTGTAACGGCTCTAACATGTTTGAGATATTATCGATTTATTTACGAGTTACCCAACAATACTATTTTATAATTTTGAATTGCCTTAATATTAACTTACAAGGTTCCTACTAGGTATGTAAATTAACCCGTTAAGCCCTGAATGGCATAATTTTGACGATCAAGTTTGAACTAATACCCTACACTAAAATCGAGCCAAAAAAAATAAAATCACTGCACCCTATGTTTTCGAGGGTGCTGTTTCGAATGGTGATGCACAAACTTGGAGGCACAAACTCTTTGTGGACAATTCCCTAGCTACCAAAAAAAAAAAAAATCAGCACGCATTTCATCTTCGACTTGCTCATTCTTGCTTTTTTGGGTCTTGGAGAGCTTGAAGTGTGTCATTCCATGCTTTGGCGCTTGGTTTCCGGGTTGTAAAACACCCAAGTCTCATCACCAGTAATGACATGTTCCATAAAATGGGAATCATTTTCAATCGATTCCAAAAAGTCAAGACACCTTTCTCTCCCGATGTCCTTTTGTCCCTGCGAAAGGTTTTTTGAAACCACATTTGCGAAAATTTTTCTTATCTCCAATTCATTAGTCAAAATCTGATGCAGTGGTGTAATTCAAATTTAAATCTTCTTCGATCATTTTTGTCGTCAACCGACGATTTGAACGCACAAGATCCCGTATGCTAGCGATATTTTCATCGGTTCTTGAAGATGAAGGGCCTTCTCCTGCGTGGTTCATCTTCAATCGACTCTCTTCCTTCTGTGAATGCCTTAAACCACCGAAAAACCTGGGCTCTTGAAAAAAATACTGTCTCCGTAAGCGTTTGCAAAAGTATCCGTTGCGCTGTGTCCAAGTCTGAAGCAAAACCTGATACCACACCGTTGCTCAAAATTAATGTCACTCGTTTTTAAAACGCACTAGAAAAAACCCGGTTTACGAAAATAGTGGCTAAGAACAAACAAATGTCTCTAACAAGTTCAAACTTGTACTGAAGGTGCATTACATGTTAACCTACCGCCCCACAGTGGTCAATTTTGCGATTCTATTAGGACAAAATTCCAAAAACTCATGTTCTCAGAATTAAATTGTTTCCTTAATAATGTATAATAGACCCATTAAGGTATTTAATGCTGTAAAATTTATTATTGTATTATAAATTTTTATGACCCTTAACGAGGGTTGAAATATGTATAAAACCAGGTACTTGCTTGAGAATATTTTAGTAGTCTATTTGACCCAAATGTGTGCAGTTGAATCTCCGTTGTTTCTGTGTGAAGTGAATTTGTTCTCGATGGAAAATTTAGTGGAAGGTATGTCCTTTATTTTGGTATAAAACAACTTGTTTTGTTTTTGTTTAAATCAGAAAATTTTCGGTTATAGTTGGTTCTGAAAAAAATTTTACATTTTCTGCATATTAAAGATTCTCGAGAGCTACAATTTGATTTCCGCTTTCTTCCGCGTTGATCTTTTTTTCCATAGATTGCCTGTAACTTACTCTACTAAATTACAAAAAAAATTGCCTGCGTCTAAGTGCGTCTAATTATTTTATCCTTAATTTTAGAAACGTATGTCATACCTCACTGAAGCCTGTTCGAGATATGGGTTAGCGAACCGGAAAAGGGCAAAAGATATATGAAGATGTATTCGTATATTTTTAATTACTTCAATCTTGCAACCCCTGATAACTTAGATGATGTTCTTATGAAAAAAAAATCGTCTTTTAGCCATAAATTGTCTCAAAGATGGGCAGAATGTTATAGAAATAAGGAGAAAATTTTAAATAAACACAAAACATGGTTGAAAGACCTGGTTGGTTTTACCTGAATTACAACCATATATAATGAATGTTCAGAGGCAACCTGCAGCTTCCAGTTCAAGTGGGTCAGGGAGGCCAAAAAAATTATTTGAAAAATCAAGTGAAAAGACCAAAAGACGCAAAATACAGCCATTGCTAGAGACAAGCACTAGTAAAGAATTGATTTATGCGGCTCAAGCAAGTTTACAGTCTGAGGGTAACCGTGATGCTGCAACATTGCTAAAAGAAATGGTATCTACTTCTCCGAAACGTGCTACACGTATCAAGAGGTCTTTTCACTCCCCTGATACTACAGGGCGAAAGCTAAATAATGAAGAAGCACTTATTTAGACGGGAAAATGACCAAAAATCGTATATTGTTGTGCAACAACGCCTAAGAAGTATTGGCTCCTAGGTATGTCCATTATATCCTTTCCTGATTGAAGCCAAGGCAAAGTGCTATCCGGAAAATGTCGTAGTTACAGAAACAGCTGCTGAAGTGGATTTACAATCTTTAATAGAACATACTACGAGACGGATTTGTGAAGTGCAACGGGTCGTGTTAGAGCAGAATAAAGCTGAACTAAACGATGTTGAAATAATTTTTAAATGGGGTTGCGATGGGAGTTCTGATAGTGATTAGATAACTTTATTTAATATTCCCATTATTTTTATTAAACATTTGTAGGTATAGAGCTATTTAATTGTCTCATTTTATGAACTTTGTACTTTTTATTATGTATTCATTTTTTATTTATTTATTTATGTGCTATATCTGACACAGTAATTACCTTAAACTTTCAAAATAAATTATATTTTATCAAAATAAACACGTGTTTTTGTTTAAATAATTTTGTCCTTCTAGAATCGCAAAATTGACCACTGTGCGCCCTTAATTTACACATCTAGTATGTATAATTGGATTATCATCCACATCAACCCCACAAAAAAGTCTAGTGATCTCATAGGGGAACGAGCTGGCCTCTCTATTGAACCTCATCGCCCAATCCACCTACCAGAATACAATCCACCTACCAGGTTCATCACTATCGTCTTAGAAGTCGGTAAAAGTGAAGAGTATCCTGCTGGAAAGTTATCTACAGGTTCAGAATTCGTTATTACAACCTTCAAATATTTAGAGGAAGATCAACAGCTTATGTATTTCTCCAGTCAAATTCGTATTCAAGAATTATTGTCCCCTATGTAGTTACCTAGAATATCAGCGTACACATAGATATATTTATTCACGGAAGTATGTACGCCCTTCATGAGAATTGTGCTTATTTTGTCACTCCAGTGTCTCACGTGTTGAGTGTGCACATTCCCATTAAGGGGGAAACCCTTTGGATGCCCGAAAAGTATTTTTTTTCATGATTTTTTTAAAGGTGATAAAATAATCACACCATTTTAAAATTTTAACATCATTTTATTACAACTTTGAAGAGTAGAAAAAACATTTCTTCTTTTTTTTTAAACAAAATGGCGGCTTTACAGGGTATTCTTTCAGGCGTCTTTGGCTTGACATCGAAAAGTGCTGCATTTATCATAATTTTTCTATTGATCGGAAACCCCAAAAAAAACATTTTGATGTGTGCAGGGGAAGGGTATACCTATAAAATTATAAAAAAAGCATAAAACTAGAAATTAAGTAGGTTGTTTAATTAAATGTTCAAAATTTCGACAATTTTATCACAAAAAAGTAATGTAATTACGCGATATCTTTAAAACTTTAGGTACTCACATCCTTCCGATAATATTATAGACTAAAATCTCTAATCTCTATAAACTAAATCGATCAATAACTTACTACATAATTATACGCATATTATTATTAAATATAAACCTCATTCTCTTCAATAAATACCCTTTCGTTTTTCTATATTGTTTTCAACTCTCTTTTCATACAATTTCATTTTTGGTAATGCAATGAAAATAACATATTTATATAACTTAATTTATTTATGGGCATGGGTAGCCGAGTGGATTGAAGCGCTCGTCTTTTCACTCGTGATCCTTTCTCTACGAGATGTTCCAATCCGCCTGGCTGGGGAAGAGGATATTTCATTGTCTCGCTTCCTCGGTCAGACATTGGGCGCATTCAGGGACGCTCAGCGGCTGAGTAGCTAACTTAGCAACTTCCCTGAATGGACGTGGCTGACCATATATTTAATACTCCTATATTGCTAGAAGGGTCTGGAGATTGGCGAAATCACCACGGTGCAGACATATATGCGTCTGTCTCTCTCTCGTTACTACTTCGAGTCTTACGCGCATGCCCGAGAATTGAACATCCAGTCACACACAGCCAATTGCCCCACCAGACTCGTGACGCTTGCGCACAACAAGTCAAGTAGTCATTTGCTGTCTCACTTACCCCGTGAAACCTCTACTTACGCACACCAGCAATATAGAGCAATATAGCAGTATTAGATATATGTGGCTGACACTTTTTTGATCTCAGCGGCTGACCAATTTACTAAGCCTAAAATATTATAGCTGAGATGCTGACTGGACAATAATTCTATCATGATTCTCTCTGTCGTTTTATCTGTGCTGTGAGCAACTGAATTTCAATTTACTTTTAAACAAAGTTATAGAAAAGAAAATATTGCTTGTTTTTAAACAAAAGTTATAGAAAAGAAAACGAACCTTTGTTCTTTAAGTGTCTTTAAGCACAGAATAAAAGTTATCGATGCCATAGAACATATTACGTTATCTAGATCTTTGCGAAACTCATACAAACGATTCAGGGAGTTTTAAGCCGCTGACTGTCAGAAAAGGCTAACTACTAACACATAGCGGTCAGCGGCTGAGCGTCCCTGAATGCGCCCATTGATATGGAACCACTAATACACTATTAGCACCGCACAAGGTATGCTGTGCTATTAGTATAGTGTGGATACATAGATGCCAATACAACCGTACTTGCTACTACTAGATTTGGTAATGTTCAGAATATTTGTAGGTTTCCTCAGGACTGCAAAGCAAATGCGTTACCAAAATAATCTTAAGTCGCTCTCAGGGCACCTTGGCAAATAATAATAATAGCCACCCTTCCCCACACAGATCCCTGAGAAGACCTCTGTGGTTACTCTTCGGAGTAATTATAGGATGAGTAATATTATCATTATTTACGTCGACTTTATTGTCCCACTCCTCAGCGTAAACGCTGGGAAACATTCACCTATTCCTGCTACAGACAGGGATGAGTTGGTTACCCATCCCCGCCCCCAGCAGAAATTAAGCTGAGGCGAGGGGAAAAAATTCATCTTGTCCCAAAACCTTTCGTACAATATGACAAGTTTGTAATAATGTAATATAATGTGATATATGTATGTAATATAATGTAATATTGCCTCCTGGCCATTTCTAATGATTGTATAAGACAGTAAATTACTAAAATTTATTAATATAATAATTTGGTCTATCCACAACGCACGGCGCACCCCACGCTGTCGTGCTTCCGTAAAATTGCCGGTTTGCAATTATGCAACTATGCAACTATGCACCTCTTACAGAAAGGATTTATAGTGAAAAAACCGTCAGCAAAGTTTGCAAAAAAACAAATTCAAAAAAACTGCAGAACACCCTGGGAACTCAGTAACGCTCTGTGGAATATTTGCGGTATATATTTTTTTCATAATCTAGAAACAAATATAAGGAGAGGTTTTTCGATTTGTTACAAAATATTTTTTTTTCAAGTTACGGCCCTTTTAATTTTAATTTTATAGGAACATTTTGTTTTCCAAAATTAAAATGGCCATAACTTTTTGAAAAAAAAATATTTTGTAACAAATCGAAAAACCTCTCCTAATATTTGTTTCTAGATTATGAAAAAAATATATATACTGCAAATATTCCACAGAGCGTTACTGAATTCCCAGGGTGTTCTGCAGTTTTTTTGAAAATTTTTTCGCAAACTTTGCTGGCGGTTTTTTCACTATAAATCCTTTCTGTAAGAGGTGTATAGTCATCACTTAAAAAGTAAAGTGGTTCCCATGCGTCGTTTTCAAGATATGGCTAACTGAAATATCACCAACCGCCATTGGTCTTGATTTATTTTTATTATACTAATTATTGGTATTCATAAACTGTGATAGTAACATAACACATAAGTGATAATAGATTTAGTGTATAGTTTTATTCAGGTGAAGAAATTTTTTAAATACTCATATGAAGAAAAAATTGATTTAAAAAAATGAAGGTAGGCCATTGCCCGATATTATTATTGAGACTCCAGGTGTAAGTCGCGGAAAAGCATATAAGCGTCAATTTAATAGACATTTGAGGAATAATTGGATATGTGGGTGCAACAAAAAAATGCGTAATTTTGTTTTCCTTGTTTATTTTTTGGCGGTGATAAAGCAAGGACGGAGGTAGGCGTGACTGATTTAGTGCACTTGACTGAGAAAATAAATATCGGAGAAAATTATTTAGAGAAAATTATATGAGAAAATTATTTATATCAAAAATTGATGGTTTCAACGACTAGGTTATAGACAAGTTTGCTTCTATGAAGGATCGTAGGATTGAATTAACTTTCATCACGAGACTGATTATTATTATTTAAAAAAAAAATACAACTAAGTCTATCAATTTATTTATTATCAGTAACTGTTGATGCAAACACTGTAGGACACAAAATCAAAGGAAATATGAAAGTATAAAAAAAATAAAATAATAATAAGAAAATCGAAAAAAAAATTGCAACTAACATGACCCTAACTTAATTGGGGTGTCTTCCTGGGTTCACCTGTCGTACGAATTTGATGAGGTTCGCAAGGCTCCATCAACTTCAGCGCCTGAAACATATACAACTGAGAATGCACTGAAAGTATAAACACTCTAAACTCTCAAGGTAAACCTGTATCATTATTCGAAAATGGGTTAGTAGTAGTCGTCGATTTACAAACAGACTCTTCAGCTGTGTTTGTGTCTGTAAAAATGTATATCCAGGTGAAATGTGCAAGGTTATAGGGGCAAAATATTGCATTTTCTAAAAAAACGGATATGGGTGTAATTAATGAGGTAGTAGTGTTTATATATGTACATATGTACGTATGGGGATGCCATTTTTTGTGCTAGTTTATTTATAAGAGAATAAACAAACAGTGCTCCCATTATATGAGGATATACAAAGTTCACACCAGTCCTAACCTTTCAGCATTTTCTTATATATAAAATGAACTGTCTTACAGCTAAGAATACTTAATTTTCTATACAGCTTGGTGCAAATTAAGTGCGTACCATTGGCAACTTCATTATTAATCAAAGATTCGGAAATGTGTGCTATAACGCAGGGTTCGGCATTATAAAGCTTCATGATAATGAAAGCATAAACCGTGTTTTTTAAGCGCCTTGTAAATTATATCCGCGTGTATTTCTTGTCCCTGCATACGTACGCCACTGACCGATCCTGCCAAGGCTCCAGGACCCGCGTATGCGCAGTAGTACGCCATCCCAATGCGGGAGGGCAGTATATTCTAACGTAGTTGGCAAACATAGTTGGCACGTAGTTGGCACGCGAGACGGCAAACATTTCGAAACCTAATTATTATTAGAGATACACGACAGGTTAAATTAGCAATAACAGATTTTTTAGTGCTGATTAAGATGAGATAATTGAAAAACAATTGAACATCGCATTTTTGGGTTTTTTTTTGACAAAATAACATTTTTTAAAATGGAATACCCAATATACTATTACATATATGTTTTTATGAAATATATTGGAATTATGAATAAATAATTGTCCCACTAATTTTTTAAACAATCTTTTGGATGGCAGGTATATTTAAACTAATGGTCCGATTTCATCTCTATCATCTGTTTCAACCCCACTCGATTGTTTGCGGAGTTATCTTAAAAATCGTATTTGTTCAATACGATGCGATAGAATTGATGTAGTCAAAAATGCAGTTCAGGAAGATAGAAAAATGCAGTTCAAGAAGTGAATCAGATTTCTTTCTTGAACAATGTTCATGTTGTCCTGAAACAAGCTGAGAAATGTATTGAAGAACTAGACGAATCAGCTGTTTTATAAATTCATTTTGTTTTGTTAACCATTTTTGCATTAGTTTTCGAGTTCTTATTACAAGAACTATCTTAAGGATCTAAACATATTAATGTTTAGATCCTTATAGCTCCGTTATTTTTGATCTTAGCAAAAAACATTTTTGTTCTAAATTCCAATATCATTCATAAAAATATGTAATATACAGGGTAAAAAATGTTTTGTCGATAAGCTAAAAAAATTCTATGTTCAATTGTTTTTCAACTATCTCATCTCAATCAGCATTAAAAATCTATTAACTTCCTAATTTAACCGGTCTTGTATCTCTAACGAAGTTACCAATGGTGCTCATTTAATTTGGATCAGGCTGTATAGGGTGATTGACCGAAACCATTCATTATAAGTACTGACGCTAGTAGAAAGTACTACTTTTGGAAATTTGGACCTCAGCTAATATGGCAAACTTAACGCAAATCTTTTCAAGATGGTTACACTTTTGTTTGTACCGGGAGTGCATTGACTTTCTTAGCGTAATTGGAATAGTGCCTTTCTTATTGTATATTTCGATTTTACATGTTATTTTAGGTAGATTTTAGTGAGGTTTCTCTATACCTGTCTTTTACTGTTTTTAAGTAAGTTATTTCGTTTTTTTTTTTTTTGATAATTTGTTCATTAGCACCATAACATTGGAAACTATCTGTATTGGGCATTTTAGAAAATAAAGTATTAATAAAAGGAAATGCTTTTTAAATACCCTGTTCATGATTGAATAACAGTAAAACCATTATTGCAAGGCTTTAAGGTTATTAACCACAGTGCTAATACCGATACTTTATTTCTTAAAATGACTGCTCTAGATAGTTTTAAATGTTATGGTGCTAATGAACAAAATTTCAAATAAACCGAAACAACTCAATATATAAATATAGGCAATAACAACAGCAAAATATAAATATAGGGAAATCTCAAGAAAACCTACCTAAAATATAATCTAGTTTCCAGTGTAACTTGAAGAGCCATCTTGAAAATATTTTCATCAAATCCGTCATAGGCCTATTAACCAAAGTCCAAATTTTCAAATATCTGTAATTTCTACAAGCCCTAACACATTTTTAATGAATTACAAGGAAGTGTAACATTTTTTTTCCAATCAAACCAACAGTTTGGGTACTAAAATCGATAAGTTCAATTTGACATTTACGTACATTATTTGAATATTGTAGACGTTTTTACTTATTTACTACTATTGTATAATTTCATTTCGAACTATTATTTATGGATTACACTTATGTTAAATTACTTAAAATCTGCTTGTTAAATATGAAATTTCAGATTTTTTAAGACGAATTTCCAGGAAAATTACCACAGAAAGGAAAATTCCAGTTTTGGTGTTTACTTTTCGAAATTTACTTTTTTAAGTAAATTATTTAATAGGTTATTTACCAATTGCACACCTCTAAAGTAAAGGTTAATATGGTGGGATAGAGAATTAAAAGACCTGTCAAATGAGGTATTGCATGACTCATACTTCTATTCAAAAAAATCATCGAAGACCACACTCATATAGATGATGTCACATATGATAGCAACATCTCATTTAACAAACATTTAAAAATAAAAATCGATCTGTTTCAGGGCTTTTCTGTCAAATCCCCAACTTACAAAATTATTTACTTCTTTTATTTGCACCATACTTTATATAAACAGAAAAAATAACAGAAAATGTTTATATGTGTGTAAAATGTGAGATAAAAACCTCAATCGGCTTTTATTGGTGTCGATAGGTACATACTTTTGAAATAATAAACATCTAAGAAAAAAATCAGCCTTAGGAATAAACTAACTGTTCAGCATAACTTTAAAACATATCAAGTAATCTATTAAGCTACACTTAGAATTTGTCAGTGTTAAACAATCCATGTAATACATACATGTATTGCATAACATTTAATATATTGGTATACAAAATAAATGCATCAGATACAAATTATTAGTTTTAATACATTCGCATATCCTTATTCTAAAAGGCAAAAAATAAGTCGGCAAAAACTTAAAAAAGTTGGTTTCCTGATATTTTTTGAATTTTTGTCAGTCAAAAAAGTTAGTGAAAAATTAATAATATCAGCCAAACATAAAAGTTCATCTTAACATTGTTAAGAATTTGAAATTAAAAGATTAGTATCGGATCCTTCTATTACACATTCATCATCATGAACAAAATTCAGCAAATTTGTCAGAAAACCTGATGTCATCGAACAGTTTATAATGTAAGTTTAAAAAATTAATTTCACTTTTGAAATGCTTCGGTGGTAGCGAATGTGTAAAGTAGTATACAACTGTGAACTCTATTACTGTAAACATTTTGCTAACCCTACTAAAGCAATAGGTAACATCTGCGAGGCATTTGCTTATGTCAATACTATACCAGACATCAGCTAAACTTGACATCCGACTGGAAAGTGATTGCATTTATTGATATAGTTCAAATATTTTATTTACTTCAGGTTTAATCGGAACTGACCCTCCGAATTTTTTAATGGCTGTAATGTTCATTTTCATTTGGTTTGATTTAATATATTATTCCGAGCACGATAACCACAAATTTAATTATGTGCATTAAAATCAAGCCTTATTTTCCATTACTATTCCTAGGTACTTGATATTTGAATGCATTTTTCTTCAGAATAAAAATTTTGAGAAGCAGCTACAGGGATGTGTGATGTCAGTGTTGGTAATAAAAAGCATTGTTTGAAAAATCATATGAGCATATTAAAAAAAAAATGTGAAACATTTCTCTTTGTAATATAAAGATGCCTAATAAATAAAAAACTGAAAACTGTCAAAAAAAAACAGATAAATCAATTTTTCTACATTAAATTGACTCAAATTTAGACATTTTAATAAATAAATATTCTAAATAAATAAATAAATAAATAAATAAATGCACTTTAGATCAAAGCGTAAATAAAAAGTTCAATGACATGACGTGTCAGAGACAAACGGGGTATCTCTGTGCTCAGAATGGCGAAAATAAACATGATGATTTAAAAATTCAGAGCCAGGACCATTTCCGATTAAACTGGAGGTCAATAAAAAATTATAACTATGTCAATAAATGCTGAACTATGTCAAATATCAAAATCCAAAGTTTCATTATTTCATCTCTGAATTTTTTCTCACATTTCATGTGGGTGAGGCATTTACGAAAAACCCAGTGTAATATAAAATTAGAACTCAATGGAAGACAAGGAAGGCCAGACAGGGCATCTACTTTTATTTATGCACAAATTCATATAATCTTCATTTTGCGAGATAATTGATTTTTTTTTTAAATATTTTTTTTTTTAAAAGGCATCGAAAACTGCCTCTTCTGACCCTCAAATTTAAGTTTAAGTGATTCCAGCATAGCATTCAACTGTCTTGACATAATTCCAAGGCACACTTGACTCATCTAATGGTTTCCAAATTTGATATTTTGCTAAACTTTGAGATCATAAAAAAAGAAACTTATATTTTTGTTCAAATTTCACATGAAGGGGTTTTGAGGAGTACTCATTTTCACTATGGATACAAATAAAAAAAATCGCGTCATGGATTTTAAGTAGTATAAAAAAAAATCATAGCAGGCCATAGGGCTGTATCTTAAAAGTGACAATAGGGCCAGAAAAAGCAGTTTTAGAGGCTCTTTAAAACAAAAAATAGTTGAACATCTTCAAAAATGAGGATTATATGGATTTGTATGTAGATAAAAGTAGACACTGTATGTTAATACTTACTTGACAGGAAAAGGTTTTTAAAAAAACCATTTAAATAAAATTGCCATAATATAATTTATTCCTGTTGTATAAAACAAAATACAATTAATGTTTAAAGTAAAATTAATTCCTAATTATCATTTTTTGTTTTGTAAATGTATAGCGCTTATTTTAAGTTAACTTTGTAATTACCTCCTCGACCTGTTCCTTAGTGAACATGTGGAACAACTTATCAGGGGTCATCGTCATAACCTCCACATTTGATGAGTTAAGTTTTTCTTCCATCACCTGCTTAAGAATTGTGAGTGCCGAAGTAGTGGCCTCTTCAAGAGTCATACTGCGGTGGTATACTTCCTGGAGGCTCTGTTGAGCACCCTCAGAACCTGAACCGATTGCTTTTGCGTCAAACTGAACAAAAGTACCTGCAGATTTAAAAATTTGTAACTGTATAAAATCCACAACTCTCATTACTTGTACCAATGAAATAGCAAACCAACCTGAAGGATCCATATGATACAGTTGTGGGCCTTTAGCATCAATGCCTGCAAATAAAATTGCTACCCCAAATGGTCTCGACATAGCTGCACCATCATCGTCGGAATCCCCAAATTGTATAGCTAAGTTAGAAACAGCCTGAGCACAGGATTCGACGCTCATATTTTCGTTATAAACGAACCAATGGTTTTGGCATTCTATACGAGCCCTATAAAAGGTAAACTCCAATATATTGTGACTGTTTTTGTTACAATATCCTATTTATTTACCTATCAATCATTGTTCGAGAATCAGCCATAAGACCTGAAACGGCACAACCAATGTGTTTGTCAACTTCCACGATTTTTTCAATAGTCGTAGGCTCCATCAGAGGAGACGTAATACGTTTTTTCAACCGCAAGTACAACTCCCTCACTGGTACAAATGCCAATAGCAGTTGAACCCAACTTTATAGCTTCTATTGCATATTCCACCTGGAATAGTCGGCCTTCTGGTGAAAAAGTATTTACACCTCTGTCGTATTCGCTTCTGGTAAGAAACATCTAAATTGAAAATAAATAATGTTAGGTTAGAACTAATGACTCTGCAATAACCTATTCTGAAATAAATTTATAAAATAGAATATACAAACCTTGTTTGTTTTACTTTTTAAGTAAAATAGTTAACAATTTGATAAATTTAAATTATTCGCTATTAATAATTTTAAACTACAATAAAAACACCGGAATCACGATTACTAATGAAGTTTTATGAACACTAAAATTATAAGTTGACAGTTGACGATTGGCATTACTGTTGCCAGATGTGGCACCACACTAAATTGCCACGAAAAATGTACAGAAAAGAATAAAGAATATTTATTCCTAGATTTGGTGAATTGTTACGATTGTATTCTTTATTAACTTTGCATGTTCTAAAATGAAATGTTCTATTTAGAGTTCAGTTTAAAACAGTTCAGTTTTTTTCTGTAAATAGTGTACACTCGAACCCCTCTTAAGTCGCCAAATCCGTGCATCATTACCTCGCTCAAATCGCGTAATTTTGCCTCTCTTAAGTCACGATCATAACCTCAACTTTTTTGTGTCTTAACTGCAAAAAGAAATATTTAGATATACCACAGCACTTGTTATAACGAAAAATGAGCCAACTGAACGAAAAATCAATGTAAGTATACCCAGTCGTGCGTGACAAAGTTCAATTTTCCGCTTGAATGAATATTTTAAAGATTAATTTTTTTAAAAGACACCTAACCTATTTTAAATCAATAAATGTATTACACACTCATTTTTTTCAATAAAAATTGTACATATTCATACAAGGCGGCGTCTTAACCGGGATGGTTTCGCGACCTAATAGGCGTCAGAATTTAAGATGCCAACGCCAGTGCGGAAAAAATGCGAACTAATGATTGGGACATTAGCCGTTTGTTTTTACATTGCTGTTAATGTGTTTTATATTCAAGTTGCCGCTTGAATTTATTATTTATGTGTAGTATTTGATTATTTACTGCCTAAAACACTTATTGTGACCAAGGTTTACTGTTTACAAGTTGTTGGCATAATTGTAGTGATTTTATTTTGAATTTTAGACTGATAGAAGATACCTATGGAAGATACATTTTTATGTTGGATCGGTTCATTTTGAAAAGTTTTAATAAATACTTCAAGGTATACACGTGTTTTTTTACAAAATTGTTTAATATTTTAATTGAAAACAGTTTTAAGTAGAATGGCAGACATTAGATTGAGTATCTTGAAATATATGGAATATTTAGATGGCACTGTAAATTCAAAGTGTGTTTATGAGGGTGAACATGTTCTGAATGCAGGCATTTATTATATAAAATATATAATAAATGATGCAGGTCATTCATGACTTCATGAATTTGAAGGTACTGCAGTGTTTTTCAGTATCTTTCGCTTTTTAAAATCCTTAGCTGAAACGAAAAATAATAATGATAAATATATGTACAATAACCTTAAAAAATCCTCCTCAGCAAAATAAAGAGAACAGACTCTCATAAATTTACTGACGGTCTTTCCTATCCTCAGTTTTAATATCCAAGCCTTGCGCTTGTCTATACCACAAAACATCTAAATAATCTATACGTTCTATAAATAATCTATACGTTTCTTTGACCAAATTTATTTATAAGGCAAACTTGATGCTTTTCTTGTTCAAGAAATATGTGAAAAGTTAATTGGGGATCCCTCTTAATCTAGGACAAACAGCGAGGTTCACAACAATAGTGATTGATTATAATTATAATACTCACAAAATAACGCTAATATAATAATTTTTAATGAATACAACACAAATATAAACGGAAAACTTTCAAAACACAATGGCACTCAAATGGAAGTTTGAATAAACGATGTCCCAGTCGTTAGTTTGTTGAGCGACCACCAGGGAGCGTAACGCTTATCTTGTTTTACCTATAGGGGGGAAACGTGGTGAAATAACAGAGGATATGAATTAAGCGAAGGTGAAATAAGAGGGGGTTCGAGTGTACAAGTATTTTATTTTTCATCGGAAGATGGTGCTTGTTCCAATAGGTTCAAAATGTAATAAATAAACTGCTCGTCAAAATTAGCGTAACACTTTTTAGATTAGCGCTATTTGCCTCCTATTCTGGTTAGAGACTTGCGGTTATTAAATTTAGGTAGTCTATTGTGCTCAGACTACACCTGACAAAACATATAGGGAACTACACATTGTCTGTGCTATTGTCACAGATTAAAAGAATCAGTTGTTTCATAACTGTCGGTTCGCTTTAAAGTTTTTTCTCAGAGTTTTATTTTTTATACTAGGGTAGGGAACCTGCGCAGTAGCTACTTTTACTGCTAGAGATATACTGTTTGTTAAGTTAGTACCTTAATGTAGTCCAAACGTGCATTGAACTTGAACCCGGCGATAAATGAATCAGCTCTATAGGCTGTCGAAATTTAAAAACTGTAGGTCTCTAAACCGAATCGAATGCAAATGGTGCTAACCTAAAAAGTGTTACGCTAATTTTGCAAGCAGTTTGTTTATTACATTTTGAACATATTGGAACAAGCACCATCTTCCGATAAAAAATAAAATACTTGTACCTACAATATTTCTAGAAAAAAACAGTTTTAAACTGAACTTTAAATTGAACATTTCATTTTAGAACATGCAAAGTTAATGAAGAATAGTCGTAACAATTCACTAAATTTAGGAATATTCTTTTCTGTAAATGTAACTGTAATGTTTCTCAACTGTAAGTCTCTAAACCGAATAAACGCAAATGGTGCTAATCTAAAAAAAGTGTTACGCTAATTTTGACGTGCAGTTTATGATAATTAAAAATGTAATCTATATGTACATATGTAAAAATCAAGAAGACTAGAACTAAGGAGACCGAACTCGTTCGGCATCTAGGGATCAAATCTGTCCGCCTCCAGGAGGCGCTGTAAACAGTAATGTACTCGAGTCACGTGATGAGCAGTGGTCAGCGGTCCACATCACAGAATACCCTACTCATACAGAAGCGACAGAGCGTGTCGGCACCTTTGATCTTGGGGAACATATTTTTTGACAGTTCTGCCAGTTATTAGTACACTGAGAGAAAAAGTTGTTTTTGTACACTAATCAAAATGTTCAATTAATAAGTGAATTGTAACATGAAGTAAAAAGTCTATCGTCTATATCAAGTTTTGTTTAGAATACACTTAGGCTTAATTATTTTAGGGAATGACGGCAATAGAGTAATTAGGTACTTTCAGGTATTTTATTTGTATAAATATTTTGCTTCATATTTAATAATTTCATAATATCATAATTAATTTAGGATTAATAAAGTTAATATTACTACATGTAAAAGTAAAGGAAAATTTGTAAATGTAAATTATGACATTTTTGAGGGTATTCTGTGTAAATATACATTTACCAAAAATATATAATCTATATGCTTCCACTGCTGGTTGTACTCGCCAATGGCACAGTCCCTGTATCCACAGGTATTTCTAAACTGTTGCTTGGACCTTAAAATTAAAAATAAATAAAGAATAATAGGTTACCAGTTTTCGATAATATTTTGAGCAGTATAAATGGCTAACGTCAATAATAATAGTAAATTAATAAACAATGAGCTAAGCTTCCACTGCTACAAATTCTAAAATTAAAAATAAGAAACCAAATAAAGTTTTTGTTGTAGACACAAAGATAAGCAAAAAAATTAAAAAAATATGTATACGTACATATAATATGTCTATATCTCAAAAACCGAAGCATTCATAATTGTTGTTTTATGAAAATCAATTCTACTTAAAAAATGTGTTTTAGAAAAGTATTTGTCGAAACCTAAATACCTATTGATATTAAATTAAAAATTCAAACATTTTGATACATAACGCATATCTACACAAGTAGGAAATTATTTTGTTTAAACGTATTCGTTACCTTGTACACATGTAGATGTTGGGACATGTAAAAATCTTGTAGGGAAAGCTTGCTCAAATATACGTTTACGAGTTGCACCTCTAGAAATATATTTCTCTTCGAAGTGTTCCTCGCACAAATGATAATTTGTATGTAATACGTCTAGATTTATATTACATAAATCATCCCAATTACACGCTTTAATCCAAACAGCAGCCTTAAAATATAAATTTCTTATAATTCATATATTCTTATAGGTAAATAAATTTTTGTAGTCTCCAACTTTACATACTTTTGGGGATCCATTGGAAACGAAAAAAAAAATTGTATTTCCATCACTTTGGGAAAAGCATGGACGATAGGCACACCTATTTCTTTTAGCTTTCTTGGCAGAATCCATTCTCATTAATAAGTTTTGTTGGATGTTGGATGAAGATACCCAATCGCGATCGTAAAAACGTCTCAATACTTTCACCGGCACTGGCTAAGTGGTTATAATATAAATAGTAGTCACTAATCTGAGTAATCACATAAACACAATCAGTAATATCACAAAAACTGTACTATATTTGAAAATAGTTCAAAATCAACACAAAAATAAAATTTAAAAGAACTTATTTTTTTGACAGAACAAAACGTAAACATTTAGATGTCAACTGAAGATAAAATTACAATGACGTTACTGCCATTTATTAAATGGCCGCCACAGGTCCCGAGGTCAAATATTCCGGTCCCTCGAAATCGGCTAGCTGTCGCTTCTGTATGGGTAGGTATTCTGTGGTCCACATGTGAATGTTTATCATAGAAAACCATGCTATGGTTTTATATGACGTTTATCATAAAGCTGTCAAAGCGGGTGCTTACATGCCGTTTGGTTTTAACAAAAATATATACAAAAATAAATATGGTTCAAAAGTGCTGTGTTGCATTGTGTAATTTAAGAGGCGGTCCGAATAACCTGACATTATTTCAAATTACTGATGTATGTATGAAACGAAATATTTTCCTTTGTTGTAATGTTAACGTTGAAGCACGTAACATGAAATATTTTGAGTACATTTTCATATTGATCATTGCTAAAATATCTAATTCTAAATCAATGAGTAGTCTGTAATTGTAGACATTACTTGTGTAGATTCAATATAATATTCAACAACAACAAATTAACGAAAAATATCGAGCGTCTGTCAAATGTATTCGCACCACGGACATTTACACGGACTCTAACCTCTAATGCACACAGATTAGTACAGTACAGAACCACGGTATACGTATAGATATATGTTTATATACCTTAGCAACCAGAGTACACAACTGTTTACAGCGCCTCTGGAGGCGGACATATTCGAGCCCGTCGCGTTATACAGCGAAAAGCCGCAGTTCGGTCTCCTTAGTTCTAGAGTTCTTGGTAAAAATGTATGTATCTATCAAATTCTCATCAATTTAAGATTTTTTTTTGTTGGATTTTACTGGCGTCGAGTGCATTGGTCATTGGATAAACTTAAATATGTTATTTTGTTGTATGAATATACATATTAGCTGCGTTCCTTTTACTTAAGTTCGGTTTTGGCAAGCCAAGAACCGTTCTCCTGATTAATTAATTATGAACATGAACCGTAAGGAAACCAAATTATTTCTTTCTCCCTCTTTATGATTTCTCTATGTTATGATCCTCTCTAACCTCAACATATAACACCTCAATATGATATAACCTCAATTTATTACTACAGTACAGTCTTGTATAGTTCTATCTAATTTGTAATTTTTTAACGACAGAAAGTCTGACACAAACAATAATGGCAAACAGATTGAATTCGAATAGTAGAGAAGGCCAGAAAATAATATCTCTCAATTTAAAACAGATGCATGATTTACAGAACGGCAAGTGGACCGAATTTAAAAATTATTTACAAGAAGCCTTTAAAATAGAAAGAGGAGATTCTGGAATTCCAAAGAAGTATTTATTTGTTAAAATGTTAAAATATAATGTAACTCATTATTATTTCCCGATTTTCAGGATTATTTAAAATGTGTTCAAATGAATCGTTTGTCATAAGTTAAATAGTAGTTAATGTTTTTTCTATTTCCAGGATGATATTAACAGAAGAGACAATTTGGTGTTTAGACGAATGGCTTAAATTAATGTTGATGACACTCGAGGACTCTTATGAAGAAGTATTAGATGTAACGACAGAAATATTGAGATCTTTGCGAAATTGTGTCTCCAATGCTGAAAATCATCAACTGATTGAGAATTCTGACATTCTGATGACTTGCAATAATTTTTTTACAAATACCATCGAAGTAAACAAAAATAGTATATGTTTAAAAGTGTTATTGCAGTTCTTAATAAATTTAATAACTGCAAATAAGGCTGATACCAAAAAGGTTTATGATATTTTCTTTGAAAATATTAAAACATGTTTAAGTCAGGATGTTCACTTATATGAAACTTCAGCTTTAATCTACAACATTTCATTATCAATACCTATCCATGATATAACTGTACTTAATTTAGTAATTGAGAAATATGTGAATGATGAACATCATAATGAATTTTTGATTTTTTTTCTGGAAAAGTGTGTTTCCTATAGATGTTTTTGGGATAATTATGAAAATTTAACATTGGGAAATAAGATAGCAGTATTACAAATTTTAAGGCATATGCAGATAAAACTAATTACTCATAACTTACCATCTACTGGCTTAGAAATTCTGACTGATTTCTTTCTGAAATCTATGGATGTTATTTTTCAAGTTAAACAAGAAGTTAGCAAGAATGTCTATGAAATATCCCTAATACTAGAAATTATATCGTCCCTTTCAAGTGACCCTATTTACTTGCAAGAACTTCAAAAACAGAAAGATCTTTTTATAAACGCTGGCGTTTTATTGATTAACGTCCACAGATTGGGAAAAGAGCCCGAAAATTGTTTCACGCCAGTACAGAGGCTCTCTGAATTTACAGATAAAACTGTCCTGAAAGACCATCCTGCCTTTGGTTTTAAAGCGGATTTGGTTAGGTTGATTGGTAATTTTTGTTGGAAAAATGTGCAATTTCAAAATTTGGTAAGAATAATATACATAAGTACATAAATGAATATTAATTTATCTTTGTTATTTTGTTAAATATTTTATTTTAGGCTAGAAGCTGTCAGGTGATACCAGTAATATTAGAATGTTGTAATATGGATGCCAAGAATCCATGTATCCTTAAAAAATGACTAGTTGTTAATTATTAATAATTAAGTATTTTCTTTAAATTTTAAAAAGTGGAAGTAATAAAACAAATATAGGTGAAACATAATGTGTCCCTGACTGTCAACTTGCAAGTGCTACTGCAACTTAACACGTTTATTTATACTGGGTGGTTCAGTTTGGTATTTGCGCCCTTGTATCTTTTTTATTTGCAGGTAAAACTGCAGCATACATATACATATATAATATATTTGCAAACTGTTTTGAAAATTACGTAAGTTATGTAATTTTAAATAACATCTATGACTATACACAAAAACATTATGATATTTTTTTTTAAATAAAATAGTGTTCTTTTTCTTTTGGATTATCTAGAAAATTTGTTTTTACATATAGTAATTTTAAGAAACTCACTTTTGACCTGTAAAAAAACAAAAAAAATCAGTAATTATTTTATGCAGTGTATGTTGTTTGCCAAGAACACTGTCATCAAATTCATTTTAAGCAGATGACATAGCAACACCAACATGATTGTTTTCAAATTTACCTAAATGAAAATGGTACAGTAAGTGTTTTTTGAGTGCCGTTTCAAATTATTAAAAAAATGGTTTTCATTAGAACAATTTAATAATAGTACTAGTAACAGTAGCTAACTATTTTTTTTAATCGTTTGAAACGAAACTCAAAGAACCCTTAATGTACCATTCTTGGGTGGCTTTCAAAATATGTTGCAGTTGTACTACTTCCAATCTCAATCAATCAGTCATCTACTTCAAATCTCAATCAATCAGTCATCTACTAGTACTAGTACAATAAATTGGTAGTTTTACCTGGAAAGTTTTCCGGGAGTTTTGAAAATTGGTAATTTTATAGATTTCGATGTGCTCTTTCCGAATTTCAACGTTGCCACCTCGTATCTTTGCTGCTCGCGCCGCCATCTTGGAAAAATGGCGCCTAATATCAGTTTTTTGACATTATCTCCTTTCCGACTCATTTTACGATAAAAACATTTATATACAAAATTAAACTAGAGAAAAGTTCCTACAATTTACGTATCAACAATTTTTTTGTAAAATCAATAGTTTTACTCAATCAATAGTTTTTAATGAAAATTACCAATTTTCATTAAAAACTATTGATTTCATTTTCAAAACTACAAGTTTTGTAACTTACAAGTTTTTGCAGTTCAATAGTATTTTTTTTTACATTTATATATGTAGAAACAAATTCTCTATGAAAATCAATATGAAAAAAGAGCACCATCCCATTTGAAAAAAAAAATGTAGGTATATCGTATTTATATTTGCGTGACGTCATAGATGCTATTTAAAATTACCATTCAATTGAGATTTTCAAGTGGTTTTCAAATATGTATATATGGTGTGATGCAGTTTTCCCTGCAAATAAAAAAAGATATAGGACCGCAAATATTAAAGTGAATCACCCGGTATTGGGGTGGGGATTCACTGATACATTTTACCCATTGCCAACAGTCTGGCAATAAGAAAATGAACAAAACAATAAATTCAGGTGCCAATGGGATATTTTTTATTTTGTTTTATTTGAAATTAGGTTTTTTCTAAGGAGTTGAAAAATTATTTTGTATTTATTTTATTTAATGACATCCACCCAACAATATCGTCCTTGGACACCTCATAAAAGATGAAAGGACAATCTCTTATTTTAAAATAATGGACTGTCCTTCGAAATAAAAGGACGGTCAGCAACCCTACTCACATTCAAAATTGAAAATTGAACACGCAGTTAGCCTTGGTAATGTTTTGAGCATCTTAGAAGTTGCTGAAATGGCACAAACCCTGTCATGACTAAAGCCGTACACAGAACAAATGTTATTATATAGAGGATCTATAATAATTGTACAAACAAAATTCCACGTATTTTCCTAATCGTGTTACAGTTATCATTCAATGGGCAATTTTAGCTATAAGAAATATATGTGAAGATAATCCAGAAAATCAGAAATTAATAGCGGGGATGCACCAGGAAGGCGTAGCCATTTCGGAAGTCCTTGATGAGATGGGAATAACATTACACAGTGACATCGACAATAATTCCTTAAAAATTGTGCCCTTAGATTCTTTAAGAAACAATTCAAATAGAAATAATAGCAATTAACAATTATACATTATTATTTTATTATAGACATTTTATACATCAGTATATATTTTTATTTAGTAGTGAATGTAATTTATTTATTAAACTAGTGATGAAGTGAATGTAAAGTAAATAAAAACTAAAGGTGTATGAATTTGTAGATTTCATTGCTGCAAAAATTTAATAATGTAGTAATATATGTGGCGCCATCTAATGGTGAACGTTCTATATATGGATCAACTGCGGTTTAAATAGTAAAATGTCCTTCCTATAGTATTGCAACGTATAGATAGGTGGCGCCATTGCTTTCAAATTCGAAAGAATTGCTCAGAAGACTTCACGTGCGACTATTGGGGTAATAATGAATAATATAATGATGTTCATTCTTGGACTGAAAGTACATAGGTACACGGTCAATTTGAAAACGAACAGCATTTAATATTGCCTAAACTAATGAGTATCAAAATGATGAGTATCAAAATTTGGCGAAACACGTAAATTTACATGTGTAGGACAACTTTTGAGGCATTTGTTGTCGTATTATTTTCAACCCCCTAACCTCCAGGGCACCTACCCCTAAAATGTTAAATGGCAACCCCTATTTCTTTTGCCATTTTTGAGTTGTACAATTCTAGATAAGTCCCATATTTCTTTTTTTGTCAATTTTTTTGTCAAAAATTGGTCTAGTTAACCTCATGAATGTGTGGAATGTATTTAATTTCTGAATTTTTTTATTTCAAAATAATGCACTTTTACAAAAAATTGTCAAGAATAAAAAGTTCTTAAAATCACTCAAAGAATGCACTGGAATTTTTTAAATTTTGCAAAAATTGACTATTTGCAAAATCCAAAAAGTTACTCAAAAAGTTTTGAAAAAACCCCAGTGCATTCTTTGAGTGATTTTAAGAACTTTTTATTCTTGACCATTTTTTGTAAAAGTGCATCATTTTTAAATAAAAAATTCAGAAATTAAATACATTCCACACATTCATGTTAACTACCAATTTTTGACAAAAAATTTGACAAAAAAAGAAATATGTGACTTATCTAGAATTGTACAAGAAACTCAAAAATTGGAAAAGAAATAAGGGTTGCCGTTTAACATTTTAGGGGTAGGTGCCCTGGAGGTTAGGGGGTTGAAAATAATACGACAACAAATGCCTCAAAAGTTGTTCCCCTTGATATGTAAATTGACGTGTTTCGCCAAATTTTTATACTGTCATTAGTTTAGGCAATATTAAATGCCGTTCGTTTTCAAATTAACACCGTGTATAATAGGTACCAGTGGCGGCCGGTGGAATTTGACATGCTTGTATTTTCGTAAGGAGGCATGTGACCCACACTATAATTTAGGGGGTGGTTACTATACCTAAGTACAAGGCTATAATGATAAAAAAATCTTCAGGAAAAACTTTTAGAATTCTTTTTACAAAACTGGCTGCCTCTGGGCAGATCTTGAAAACGGCTTAGGTACACAATATTTGCGAAATATTTTTTTCATAGTCACCGAGTAAATACAGTCTTTTTATACTTGTGATTTACTTGACATTTTGAGATCTGTAAAAGTTTTTGAAAGTTTGAAAAAAAATGTTTTGAAAGTAATTTGAATTTTCATTTCATCCCAACATTTCGTCTGTGAGAATTTACAATGGTTGTATTTTTACGCAAAATAAGAATTTTGCAAAAATCAAGTTTTCCCTGAAGATTTTTTGCCTTTATAGCCTTCTACTTAGGTCTAGTAAGCACCACCTAAAATATGGTGTAGGTCCCATGCCTCCTAACGGAAACGAGCATGTCAAATTCCAAGTGCTTTCAAAAACTTTGAAATTTCAATTCAATAAATGAACATGTATGTATATATTTTCAAATAAATCCTTCTCTTTTCTACGAATTTGTATTAAGTTCGGCTAGTGGAAATTGAGATTATCGTAATTTTTTTTGCGAAAAAAGATATAAAATAAAAAAACGTCTGCTTTACCTGACTTTTTTTCCTGATCACAAAGTAAATTCTCTCACAAAGTAGTTTTTTTATACATGTTACTTTTTTTCGAGATATCGAGATCTGTAAAAATTTTGACTTATTTCATCCCACCATATCATTTTTGAAATTTTATAATTACTTTAAGCAAAATGAAAATTTTGCAAAAAACGAAAGAACAACACTTTACTTCCGAAAACAAAAAGTATTTTGTTATTCGTTTCCAAGATCGTCTGATGAGGCAGCGTTTCTTGAATTTTTTTTTCGCAAGTTTCATTTGAAGTTGTTTTGCTATAGAGCCTTATACTTAGGTCTCGTATTCACCTACAAAAATAAGTAATCATCCTCAGTGGGTTCCATGCTTCTTTACGAAAATACGAGAAACTCAAATTCCACCAGTAGCCACTGAATTTAAGGACAATTTCCATGAAGCGTTTTTTACCTCTTTTGATTCTGTCTAACAGCTATCAGAGTTGGACATTCGCCCAATATGTGGAAGGGGGTTTCTCTCTCCTCATCACACCTCCTACAATCATCATCATATTATTACGGAATCATCTTTCACCTCAACTGTGGTAGGGCAACTTTCTGTTACATTGTCTATGCCTAAATTCAATCATTTTCATATTTTTTTTCAAATATTTTTTCCATTGCTTCAAATGCAATTTTGGTAACTTAATTGTAATTTGAATAGCAAATTTGAAATCGACTTACCAATCTTGCGTCTGTAATTGATCTACAGGATCAGAAAGACCAAAGATTAGTGATGTCCAAGTTGCAGACGTTCTTCAGGAAAATCAAAACATAATCAATGGTAATCTATTAGCAATCAGTAGTGTTAATGCAATAACGATTCCAAATGTATAAACTGGTATACGATATAAACCGTATACCATGGTTTGGAAAATTTTATGAAAAATCCCAAAAATGTAGATATCCTTATAAACTGCAACGAATGTTTGATTTGAATGAGGCAGTTTTGCCAAGCAGCCCCGCAAATTTACTGACTAGTTATAGACTTATTAACTACTGTTTTTCAAAGTTATGTTGTTAAAAAAAATGAATGTGTAGAATACAACCAGCAACACTGGAAAAATTAAGCAAGTTGCTGCTATTCAACTAGAAATGTATGTATGTATAATGAATGCTGTGTATAATTTGGAGGAAAGGTTCGTGCTTTTACACCACCAAAGTGGAGGTCATATTAAACAGTTTGATAACCAGTGTTGGACATACGAAATCCTATCATCCATCAATGAATTCAGTTTCTATTATTTTTTTTTATTAGCTTACCTTGTTGAAGTTGTATGAAAAGTTAAAAGTCATATTGAACAGTTACGGTAACCAGAGTTGAACATTGTTGGGTCAATTTGTTGAGGTTGTCCAATAAGTTGAAATACATTTATCTTATTCATTACTTTATGATAACCTTGACCTTAAAAAATATTGAATAAAAACACAGGAGAGGGTTGCAACAATTGAAAAACGCCCATTTTTTGGTGTAGAACACAAAAATTATTTCACAAAAAATTATTTGCAAATGGGCTAGAGAAATGAGTCTAGGATAACACATTCACAGCTCTCTCCTAGCTAAAATACTTTTGCTCGAATTCGCTTTCTCCTAGCCATATGTGAATACCCCTTTGTATGTAGAGAGCTACATTTATTCCAAAAAGGAATTTAATAATAGCAAAATGAATATTTTATGCCGGGTCAGGTCGCATCTGCCACGGCTATCAGATTTCGCGTACAAAAGTTTAACCGTAAAAGTACATGGTAGCATGTAACAAATTAGCAGAGATCACGACTAAATCTAGGGTTACCTGCCTTGGCTTATTTCACGTGCATTATACGTATGAATCACGTGACATGCGGCGGTCTAGGTAAAAGTATAAAGATTTATGTGCCCCTCGTAATTCGACACCGCGACATGCAGTGTAACCGACTTTTTCGTTTCCGTATTTTTGTAATACGAGAGCAAACAGAGCAGCAAGCGGTGACTCGGCGGTGTTCCGTTATGCGGTTATTTATTAACCGCCAATAAAATGTCGCTGGAACACATCAAGGCCGGAAAGTCTTTGTATTTAAAATAAAAAAAGTATGTCATTTATTTGTTGTATTCAGTTACATGCAAATCCGCGCAAAATAATAGGAGTGGTGTTAATTACTAACTACGGCTTGTAAGCTATTTTTACTGAACGAGTTCCTACTTTGTAAGGGGAATCCCAAGTGTAGGACATGGTTTCACTAACGACAGGGTCCTGCAGGGAGGTATGGATTTTTTTAAAAGACGCACTCTAATTTTTCAACGAAATTCAAATTTTGTTTTTTTAATACATAGCTGAAATGTTGCCATTAAACGATGCATAGTGGAAAATAAGAAAAAAGGAATCAGGTGCGAAACATTACGGCAGTTAGGTGGTGCCCGTTTTTGTCTAGGCATTCCTCTAGACGGCGCGAGAAATTGTCCATACTTCTTTGAAGCATTTGACGTGGAACCCTTCGAATGTCTTGGGTTATTGTTTCTTAAAGGGCTTCAAGTGTATGTGGTTTGTTTATGTATACTCGAGATTTAAGGTAGCCCCATAAAAAATAGTCACAAGGTGACAGGTCTGGGACCCAAGGAGGTCACTCCACATCTCCACGTAATGAAATCAAACGTCCTGGGAAATGTTCCCTTAAAAAAGCCATTGCTGCTCTGGGTGTATGGCAAGTTGTTCCATCTTGTTGAAACCATACAGCATTGTAATGGGTCGTATTTTCAATTGCGGCAGAAAAAAACATGTAACATCGCTAGGAAGCGATCTAACTGTGCGTCCGTGTGACGACCTGTGACGATCAACATTAAAATGAATTGGAAACCGTCGCTGTGTGAATCACAGAACGGCTCGTTTCAATGAAGGTGTTGTAAACAAACACGCGATGAGCTGTAGTCCACTGCTCCATGGTAACTGGAACTCACCTCGCATGACACGCTTTTCAAAAATTCCATACCTCCCCGTCGGACCCTGTACTACCAAAGTTCCAAGAGTGAGTCTTCAGCAAAAAAATCCACTCATTTTGTCCCAAATTCCTAAACTGTATGTGATACGCGTTTCGCCAATTACAGTACTACGAGTAGTCAAAAGTTCACTCTCCCTCTCGTATATTTTGAACGGTTATACCTACTTCGACTTACAAAACATCTAAATAGAAGAAGGATCTAAATAGATCCGAGCAATCTGAGCAGTTCACCCGAACACGCGTTTTTGATTCGAGCGCTCCAAGCGATCCGAGTGATTCGGACGTAAACACACGAATGTAAACAAGCACTAAATTAATCTAAACCGTTTTTATCGGGTGAACTGCTCAGATTGCTCGGATCGCTCCGAGGCGTATTCCCGAACGAATCTATTCAAACGACCATTTTACGACCGTCGCCAATTTCAATTCTTCTCTTCGAAACTTCTTCTCACTCGACTTCTCTTGAAGTTGGTAGTAATAGGAAGAAATTTCCGCGGCTAATGTCAGAGCGAATGAAGCTACCTACTTTAAGAGAAAACCCGTATTTTTTTCGAGAATTCATTCTTCCGTTCTTTCGTTTACTCAAGCTTGAATAACCCTTAAACTACTCGATTGTTGAGAAACAAGCACATAACATAGAGATTTGTATTACTACCTGATTATACCACAACGCAGCTCCCCAACTCCAAAGTATGATGCTAATGTTACAAGTACGTGTACGAACGTCGCACACTATAGTATGTTCCAATCCGAAATTCTCTTATAATCAATGTAAAATGACTTCAAGTTAAAGGTAATATTATATTAAGATGATGAATTATTCGTATGATATGGAGCATTTCATACTACCGTTAAATTATGCAAGTCGATGCAGGAGAATCTATCGTTTGAGAATCAGGATTGAAAAAACAGAAAAATCGCCTTCCGCCATATACGCTCCTGAATTGTGCGTACAACTTGAAATGATCGTAACTCCGGTTCAGAGGCACCTACAGACTTCAACCGGACGTCAAATTGTAGGTTTTTACCTCTACTTTTGAATCATGATATGCTTAATACTCCTCAGAGTCAGGTACAATCACCATAATAAATTATTTCGTTTTTTTTCAATTTTTTTTAGTAGAATTTGGTGTTTTTTCGCAATTTTTCGCTCATAATTTTTTTCACTCAACGAATAAACGAAATATGACGATTCCATCTGATTCAGGAGGAAAAATTACATGGAAATATATCCTTGCGACTATCAGATTTGATGATTTTCATAGTTTTTGAGTGTATCGAACGTTTTCAGTGATTTTTAAAATGTAAATCCCATAAAAAACTTCCGGCGCTATGCGGCACGGGAAAAAAGGTCCCGATCGCGGCAGTTTTGGTTTCCGCGCAAGTTTTTAGGTACCCAGAACTGTTTTTCACCCGGCCCGCTGAGAAAAAACGAAAAAAAATTTATTAAGGTCCACCCTAATGTACACATGCTCATTTACAAGACTATTTCGTATTAAGAGTAAACTAGAAAGAACTTTGCTAAACCTAACAATTAATTAAATTACACGTATCTTTTTATTCTTTTCATGCACATCTTTTTATGTTCTTCTAATACTAATCATTTATAGGTTAGATAAGTAATTTAAGTACAGTATTTACTTACCAATAAGTAGAATAATTTGCATTATATCGTTAAATGCCAATCAGAAAAGATTAATAGTTTTATCACGAAATAATGCATAAAATAATTTGATGCGAATCAAAATTTTCCATTAGGGACGCTTCCTAAAACAACAGCAATCAAAGTTTAAATTAAAATGCCGCGTTTCTATTGGATATGGAATCGCCTAGGAAAATAAACCTATGGGATTGCTGCCACCGATGCCACGCAGTCATTTCGTTATTTATAATTTTCCCCAGATTTGGAGAATTATAAAAAAATATGCCAACTTCAAAGTCAATTATTTAATCTCTGAAAATTATTATTATTGTAATTATTATTATTCAAAATGTCTAGTCTGACTTACTTTACTTTATTTAATGCATGTAAGGGGAAATATCTAACATAGCGAAATATCGCGTCAGAGTATTGCTGAAATGATTACGACTTAAGGTGCATCTGGCAACATCGCACTGATAGCGTGTTGCGAGGTCGTGAATGCTAGTTTCACCCCCGTGCTTCGACTAATGACATTTGGAGAGTGAAAATAAACTGATGAAAGCTTCTCTACTAGTGGTAACAGGTAACATGTGACGTAATCATCATAAATTAAATCACAAGGTGACTTTGATCAATAACTTTAAATGGGACTCTATGGCAAGTGACACCTCGTTTGAAATACTTATAAAAAACCTATTCAGTCACATTGATTTGGCTTGGTTTTAAGGTAGTTTTGGTGAATCAAATAGATAAACACTAAAATTTCAATTGAGCAATCAATTAATACAGATTCAAAATGCCGTCTCTGGATAATTGACAAAAAAGTTGACGTTTATTTTTAATTTTACAACTTAGTTTACTTTACTACATTTATACTGGTGTTTATACGTTGAATTTTTAGTTTAATTACACAGGCACACAAAAATAAAAAAAAGTTACTTATTCTATTTATTCTACGTATTTTGGGTCGCTGAATCCGAATCCGGGGTTAGTTTTGGTGGGTTATCTTGTTATCTCTGTCAAAATGCAAAAAAAAACGACAAAATTGGACCATCATGAAAGCAAATAGAATTATCGCATCATTCAAAATTAATTTCACATATTTTTTTTGGTCGCCAAATCTGAATGAAGTTATTTTGACCCACGGAAACCATTTTTTTTCGTGAAAGTGCGAAGAAATGCCAAAAAGTGGCCAAAATCGCAAGTGTCGCTTTTTTTTGGGAAACCTGAGAGTCGGATTTTTTTTTACTTCAATAGCTCATTTTTTGTTTTTTTTTTTGGGTTGCCAAATTCGAATTCATCATCGTTTCCAGCCATGGTACGCACATTATTCTATACAAATGCGAAAAAAAATACAAAACAGTGAAAACATCCCCTAAAATGTGGCTTTTTGTAAGAATATAATGGAAGTAGATTTTTTTTTTAAATAAAATAGCTTATTTTATATGTTTCTTGGATTGTTCAGTTCCTTATGATGGCTGACTATTGCTGGATGTTGAAAAGAAAATGTAAGAGCAATGGAGTAAAACGAAAACGTCTGTCATTACATAGATCTTTTGAAGAGAAAAGAATTCACAAAAAAAGGAAATAATGTGGATGGTGGGAGATGAGTTCTGAAAAATTGTTTCAGACTGCAAGATTTTTCTACATAATGATGACTTGACGGCTGTGGTCACTATTTTGCATTTGTTTTTTTTGCATATTTACAAAATTATATTGTTTTGAAGGTTCAAAAAACCCAGTTTTAGACCGTACAATCCAAAAAACATAAAACGAGCTATTTCAGTAAAACAATCCTATTCCCAGGCTAATCTTACAAAAAGCTACATTTTAACCTCCTTCTTCATTGTTTCCATCTTTTTCTGCATTTTTTTTGCATATTTATAAAACAATGTCCGTATCATGACTGAATTCGAATTTGGCAACCCAAAAAATATAAAAAAATGAGCTATTGTCAAAAAAAATTCCGACTCCCAGATTTTTCCACAAAAAGCGACACTTTTGCGATTCTGGCCATTTTATTGGATTCTTTTACACTTCCATGAAAAAACATATGCTTTCTATGGTTCACAATAACTCTTAATTCGGATTCGACGACCAAAAAGACATGTGAAATTAATTTTGAATAATAATTATGTTTGCCTTCACGATGGTGCAACTTTGGCGTTTTTTTTTGAATTTTAACAGAGATAATAAGCCATCCCACCAAAACTAATCCTGGATTCGGATTCAGCGACCCAAAATACGTATAGAATATGTGGTTTGGATTCGGGGTTTGAAATTTTTTTATTATTATTTTGTGTGCTTGTGTTATTGTCTAATGAGGCGTCTAAATAAGCAGAAGTGTCTAAATAAGCAAAACCGTACGTGCTCTACCTGACAAACGTATTTTTAAAGAGAGGTACCTCGATCGCCCTTATATTGAGGCAGTATTTGAAGGAGCTTCCTCATAAGTTTGAAACAACCGGTGGTGTTAATGATATCAAACGATTTGGTCGCCCAAAAATTTCTGATGACAAAAAATTTATATATGTAGTTGTAGAAATGGTAGTAAAGCCTATTTCTGCCATAACTCCAATTGCATCTACTTGTGAAGTCAGTCAAAGTGCAGTACATAGGGTGTCCTTAAAAAACAAATTTCATACATACAAATTAAAAATGGTGCATAAACTTTCAGATGACGACCCCGATCGAAGCCTTGAATTCTGTGAAAATATCCACTAATATTAGTAAACAGCTAGATTATGTAAAAACAATTTGTTTTAGTAACGAAAGTACTTTCTACCTCAATGGAAATGTTAACATTCAAAATATGAGGTATTGGAGTGACACAAATCCTCACGTTTCGAACAAAACATACAGTTTCCAACAAAAGTAAATGTCTGGGCAGCAGTGGCGGTGCGTGATATTTCAGTTAGCCATATCTTGAAAACGACGCATGGGACCCACTTCACTTTTTAGGTGATGACTATACACCTCTTACAGAAATTATTTATAGTGAAAAAAATCGTCAGCAAAGTTTGCGAAAAAATTTTCAAAAACACTGGAGCACTCCCTGGGTTCTCAGTAACGCTCTGTGGGATATTTGCAGTATATTTTTTTTCATAATCTAGAAACAAATATAAGGAGACGTTTTTCGATTTGTTGCAAAATATTTTTTTTTCAAAAAGTTATGGCCATTTTAATTTTAATTTTATAGGAACATTTTGTTTCCCAAAATTAAAATGGCCATAACTTTTTTGAAACAAAAATATTTTGTAACAAATCGAAAAACCTCTCCCTTATATTTGTTTCTAGATTATGAAAAAAAATATACTGCAAATATCCCACAGAGCGTTACTGAGAACCCAGGAGTGCTCCAGTGTTTTTGAAAATTTTTTCGCAAACTTTGCTGACGGTTTTTTCACTATAAATCCTTTCTGTAAGAGGTGTATAGTCTTCACCTAAAAGTGAAGTGGGTCCAATGCGTCGTTTTCAAGATACGGCTAACTGAAATATCACGCACCGCCACTGCTGGGCAGGTATTCTGAGAAACTACATAGTTGAGCCTGTATTTTTGAATACTAACATAACCGGTGAAATGTATCTGGAGATGTTACAAAACGCAATTGGGCCGTTAATTTTTGAAATTTTTGGAAGACGAATCGGAAGATGAATTTTTTTTGCCTTTGGATTTAACGGGGGCGAGGTTCGCCACTGGGCTCGCTCTTTCACCTAACCCCCAATACACTCACATTGTAACACCCATGTCCTAACAGAGTTGTCAATTGTGTTAGGCGGGACTCGAACCCAGTGATAGAGGTTTAGCAGATGGTTCATATTGCCACCCTCTGGTACCACCTATTAGATGGCTCTGCCCGATAAACTTCTCAGAGCAGCGAGGGATTGCAATTTGTACATTCATTATAGCAACCACAATTTTTTGTTAATGATTCTACTCCATAATCAGATTTATTAATACACATCACTTGCTCGCATTTAAATACGCGCCAATATGATGATACGCACCAAAATACTGATCATGCGAATAGCGCGAAAACACGTCTGCTGCGATTGGGTGTCCTTATCACCTTACAAAATAGTGGACCTTCAAATTTTTCTCCCGACTTACTGCAGATCCAGTTAGTATACAGAATACAGATCAGTGTTCAATCATCCACAAGACTTATTATCCCCTCATTGCTTCACAACATATTTTCCCATTTTTAAAACCTTTTTCATGACTCCATTCTATTTCCTGTTTTACAAATTGTTGCCCACACTGAATGTTCCGTGCCGTTAAGAGTGGAACTTTTGTGCGAATTCTGTCGTGTAAATTATATTCTTGATATCTTCGTCGGATGGTACGACGAACTTATTGTTGCCTAATTTGTTTTTGACTTGAATTGATGAATTAAAAGGGTTCAATTTTACGATATGAGCAATTCGTCTATCAGTTTGTTGTGTAGTTTTATGTTCAGCGTCTAGAGTTTTGGTACACTTGAACAACTTTTCGTTTTACAACTTTTAACGTATTTTAATGAAAAATAGTTAGACAGCGTATACGAGGTGTGGCTATTAAATAACCGAACTGCTGTTATAATACTTTTTATTCGTTACCAATTACAGTAGCAACTTTTTAGCCTTCAATGTACTTCCCTTGGCGATCTCTATACCGCTCCATACGACTTTTCCATTGTTGAAAGCAGTGCTGGAAGTCCGCTTCTGTCAGCTGGTTCTGAACCTCCATCGCTTTTAGTTTAACCGCTTCCACAGTTTCGAATATTGTCCCTTTCAGCGCTGATTTGACCTTGGGATATAAAAAAATGTCACAGGGGGCAAGGTCGGGCGAGATGGTGGATGTTTCAACACAGTAAAGCTGTATTTTGCAAAAAAACACCTTCACAAAGCGGAATGCGGTGCACTGACTTGATCCTCCACAAATCGGATCTTCATCTTCTCACACGCTCACGAAGAACCGTCATAACCTCGATGTATTAATGTTAATTGACCGTCTAACCCTAAGGGACCCAGTGAACGTAAACAATGCCTCCAACTTCAAAAAGGACGATCATCATCGCTTTGAATTTGGATTTGCTCATCCTGGTTTTTTGTTTGCCTTGGCGAGTTTGGGCTCTTCCAATGCATGGATTGGCGCTTTGTTTCGGGGTCGTAAGTAAAAAACCACGATTCATCACAAGCAATCATTATGTCTAACAAGCCTGGATCGGTGTCAATGTTGTTTAGAATGTCAGCGCAAATGGTCATTCTTGATTTCTTTTGCTCGGGAGTGAGAAGTTTTGGTACCATTTTTTTTGCGCATGTTGAACGATTCATGCAAAATGTAGCGAACATATTCTTTGTCGATTCCTGTTATTTCAGCAAGCCCTCGGATGCTTAGACGACGATCTGCGCGGATTAATTTATCAGTTTTTTCAACGCTTTCGTCCGTTTTTGACGTTAAGGGTCGTCCGGGGCGCGGATCGTCTTCGGTCGTTTCACGTCCCTCTTTAAACCGTTTAAACCATTAAAAAACTTGTGTGCGGGATAAACATTCATTCTCGTACACTTCTTTTAACATTTTACAAGCTTCTGTAAAAGTTTTCCCCAGTTTAACACGAAAGTTGAGCTTAACGCGTTGCTTCATCTGAACACTTACCGACGCGTCACTGGTGCGTAGACTAATGCTCGCAGCGCGCTGGTAGCAGCATCAGTTCGGTTATTTAATAGCCACACCTAGTATTAACCCTTCTTAACTTTCAAGTTGCCGGCAGTGTACACCTAGACGACCGAAACACCTCGGGCACGCGCTCCGTTCCCGCACACGGAAACACAAAAACGCGGTTGGTTCGCCCAATGTAAATCCGATAAGATAAAGAAGCGCAACGCTCGGCGGCATCTGGAGGACGATCTAGGCGGGGTTGGTGATAAGCGTGCGTGCTCCACGGGCGTTGTCGCGTCGCTTAAAACGCCGCGAAGAGGCCCAGTGTCAGGTGTAATTTTCGCCGGTAGCCCGGTTACGCGGAGGTGCGTCCGTCGTCGACGTCGCTCGCGCTCGGTCACGTGCCCCATGTGGATAATCAAGCGCCCGCAAGATATGGATTTGTTTTCGGAGGGATCGGGCGTTCGTATCTTCGTTCCCTAATAGTAACATTTTTTTTGAGGGAGGAAATGGAGTTGCGATTGCTGTGGATGTGGTGAGATATTCTTCCCTTGGTCTCTAGTGTTATTGAGAGGGGAAATACAGAAGAGAGTTTTCCTTCATGCAATTAGTTGCAGCAACTTTATCGCAGCAATTTTGAAAAGTTGCAGACATTTTGATTGTGTGCAATGCAAGTTGCCGGTCGATTTACATAATGCAATTTTCATTACGAATTGTTGCAGCTTTTTTGGATTGCGTCAATGTTTATTGTTGGCAATAAAAGTTGCTGGTCGATTTACACAATGCATTTTCTTAATATGGGATTTTACCGTTTGTTAACTTGTGTAGTGGCGACATTATTCGCGTTGTTTACTATTGCAGGTCAGTTTATTATTCTCATATTTCAATCACAGGCCAACAAGGGTCAGGAAACAGAAACTCTAGTATCCTTTTCCGAAGATTTACGGTGAGCTGAATCCGAATCTGGCCTCAGAATTACTCCATCACGTCAGGTTTTTGAGATATCTTAACCTAAATGTGCAAAAAATACAATTTTTTGACATATTTGAGGTTATGTAACATCATAAGGTATTTTGTTTTCACAAAACTTGTAGTAGGGTCTAAATATCGTCCAGATATCTGTATTTTTCACCGACGTATGATAATTTGAAGTTTGTGTTTCATCAATCTACTCAAATGCATGCCAAAAATAGAGTACAAGCTACCTCTTTGAGCGTATTTTTCTAAATACTGTTAAATTACTGAATAAACATTTTCAAGGTCGTTGATTACAGAGCCACTGTCAGATTCTAAAATTTCAAAATGTCATATCCAATATGGCAGGCAAAAATTTCATAAAAATAATAATTAAGGATGTTTCTGATTGCGAATGCATGGTAAGATATTTGAATAATATCAAGGTCATTCTTTAAGGAACTTTTTACAAGGAATTCAACAGTATTTAAAACAATACGCTCAAAAAATACATTGTACTCTGCTTTTGGCTTACATTTGAGTAGATCGGTGAGACACAAACTTCAAATTGTCATATCTCAGTAAAAACAAAAGATATCTGGACGATTAAAAATTAATTTTAAAGAGAATGAATCATACTTGTAGATACTATTACTAGTTTTGTGAAAACAAAATACCTTAGATGTTACAAAACCTCAAATATGTCAAAAAACAGTGTTTTTTTGCACTTTTATGTTAGGATATCTCAAAAACCTGACGTGGTGGAGCAACTATGAGGCCAGATTCGAATTTAGTGCATCGAAAACCTTCGGAAAAGTGTACTAGAGTTTCTGTTACCGAAAATCGGTCAAATTTTGTTGGCCTGTGAATTAGCGTGCAATAAATTGCAAGCTATTATAATTCTTTGTTACATAGTGTAAATCCAAAAATATCGCTGCAATTTGTTGCGGCATAGAGGAAGTCCTACTTTAAGAAGTACACTCTTTGTAATTAGTTTCTTAATAGTGACTAGTTTTAATTAGCTTAAATTATTATCATGAATTAGTCTCTCTCCAATTAGCTGAAATTTTATTTCCTCAACAAATCGCCGCAATAATTTTTAACTCATATCGTGCAATTCTACAACAGCTGCGTGTAATTTTTCATGCAGTTTTCATCAACGGTTTATTAAAACCTTTCTGGATTGCGTCAATGTTTATTGCGTGCAATAAAAGTTGCTATTCGATTTACACCATGCGCTTTCGACAAATGAGAACATTTTATTTCCTTAACAAATCGCCGCAATAGTTTTAGACTTATATTGTGCAATTTAACAACAGCTGCGTGTAATTTTTCATGCAGCTTTCATTAAAAATTCCAAAAATTTTTTGGATTGCGTCAATGTTTATTGCGTGCAATAAAAGTTGCTATTCTATTTACGCCATGCACTTTGAAAAATGAGTCCGATACTGTAAAAACTTGTTTTCAACTTGTATAGTGGCGGCATTGAGCGCATTGTTTAATTATGCAGTTGGCATTTGTGGTCATTTTATTAACATCATCATCCAATCTCAATGGGAGAAAGGGTTTGTGTTTTGGTAAAAATTTGTTTCTGGTAAACAAATACTTAACTAACAGTCTAAGGCCCGGTAATTTTACTACTGGGTAGAATAATTAAATGTTCGATACGCGGTTTAACCATACGAACATGTATTCCTTGATCCTGGAGTGGGTACTGGAACCTTCGGCGTAGAAACATAAAACTGGACGTTTTTCCACGAAACACCGAACTACTACACTTTTCTCAGAGCAGAGAAAAGTGTAGTAGTTCGGTGTTTCGTGGAAAACGTCCAGTTTTTTTTATGTAATCTTTGGTCCTGATGTTTAATTGTGGGCGTGGCCTTTATCAAATTGAACTGTACCCAGAAATAGTGATTAAGCCTTGGTTAACTCGGTTATTTAGAACTTTACTATACAGTTCATTGCTAAAGTTTTTATATTGTTATTTTATTAGTACCTAATTCAATTTTTTATTTTGTTATAAGTTTGTTTACACATGGACCTGGATTTTCAAGTCGAATTTGAGGATGAGGACGAATAGGCCAGTCAATAGAGCTTTTTGACATGACACGATTGATACCTGAAATTCGACTACGGGATACTTTTAAGTTCAGTCCTTAGATGAAAACGTATATGAATTGGACTAGGAAATAGTTGCACTTTTTTTTTATAACAAATTAGTGAAAAAAATGGAGTTTTTTTCAGTTTTTTTGCTTATAGAAGAAAGGCTGTTGAAGAAATCACATCGCATCCTATAGGAAAGTTATAGAGAATTCAAAAAGCCTTTAAAATGAAAAAAAAAATCAAGTGAATCGGTATATTTTTTCGCTGAGAAAACTCGGAAAAAACGCAAAAATTACCTTTTCTTAATAAATTCGTAATTCGAGTATTTTTGCATTAGAAGAGTCAATCTTGTGTGAAAATGTGGGTAATATCACGAAAAATGAGTGTGCAAAAACTGGATTATGTTCGATGAATAGTTTTTGCACAATAGTCGAATAAAGTTTTTACATCGTATTTTGAATATTCCATAATACGTCGAGCGATAGATTAAATAACATTTTCTCGACGGATTCGGAAACTACAGAGTGTAAACTACAATTCGTCCATTTACTTTGTTTCATTTAAATGCCATTAAATTGGTGTAAAACGCCTTTGAACACCGCGCAAAATGTTCGGCGGCGCGCTGACAGCCGAGCGAAGTAGTGGGGGCGGGGGAGCGAGGGGAAGCGGCGGCAGCGACCAGCAAATTTCGCGCTATGTTCAGAGGCGTTTTACACCAATTTAATGGCATTTAAATGAAACAAAGTAAATGGACGAATTGTAGTTTACACTCTGTAGTTTCCGATTCCGTCGAGAAAATGTTATTTAATCTATCGCTCGACGTGTTATGGAATATTCAAAAATAAGATGTAAAAAAACTTTATTCGACTATTGTGCAAAAACTATTCATCGGACATAATCCAGTGTTTTCACACTCATTCTTCGTGATATTACCTACATTTTCCTACAAAATTGACTCTTCTAATGCAATAATACTCGAATTACGAATTTATTAAGAAAAGGTAATTTTCTGCGTTTTTTTTCCGAGTTTTCTCAGCGAAAAATGTACCGATCGACTTGATTTTTTTTTCATTTTAAAGGTTTTTTGAATTCTCTACAACTTTCGATGCGATGTGATTGCTTCAATAGCTTTTCTTCTATATGCAAAAAACTGAAAAAACTCCATATTTTTTTCACTAATTTGTTATTAAAAAAAAGTGCAACTATTTCCTAGTCCAATTCATATACGTTTTCATCTAAGGACTGAACTTAAAAGTATCCCGTAGTCGGATTTCAGGTATCAATCGTGTCATAAACTCACCCCTTTTCGAGCTCTATTGACTGGCGTAGAAGCAATTATCGATTTTTTAACAAATATGAGAACCTGCACTAGACTGGAGGCTGGTGGAACTTGAAATTCTCGTATTTTCGCATGTGACGGACATTATACTTTAGGTGGTGATTACTAGACCTAAGTAGAAGGCTGTAACAGCAAAAAAAACTTTAAATGAAATTTGAAGTTGAAATAATCTAAATTACAATAACTTTTACGTTAACTTTATGTAAATACTTTTACTCAGAAATACTTTGTATTTACTTGGTGATTATGAAAAAATACGGATATTTCTTTTTTACGGATACAAAGTTTTTACTGCAGCTTTTTATTTAAGTCTAGTAAGTAATCATACTTTAAAATATGTTGTGGGTCCCTTGAGTTTTGAAGTCTGATATGGAAACGAGAACTTCAAATTCTACCAGCCGCCACTGCTATAATAATAATATATAATAATAATGTTTTATTGTTTCGGATTCTCAAAAAATGTAAGAACAATATTAAATGAGAAAGAAATAGAAATTCATCCTTTCCGTTTTTCATTTTCCTGTATAACAAAAAAAAGCTTACATACATTTATCTTTAAATGTCGGATGGAAAATTACACGTGATTTCCTCTAGTTAGATTTCTAGTGTGGGTAGAGTTTTGATTATCTTGAAATTTTCTTCGTCCCAATAGATAAAATGTATAAAACCACTTTCATATTCATCCAGGCAATGATTTTTAAACCACATTTTTGAGGTTAAAATCGCCAAGTCAATTGCAAAATAACTGCGGTTATGTTCATACTAAATGCATAAAGTATAATTTAAATCACCTCATATTTATTAACAGATGGTTAGCTAAACTCGCCAGTATTTTTTTGTAAAAGTACACACATTCTGTTAACTGCTGGTTACCTTCTATATTTAAGAAGGTGCAAAAAGTATCAGTTGCAAAAAGTACTGGGCCTAAGAGTCTGTTAAACTAGAAATTTACAACAGCCAATGCTTCTAACATTGAAATGTATGTTGGTACTGAAATAATTACTAACTGAAACCCGAGCTGCATTCATTATGTTGCCTGAAATTAGAATTTGTACTATTTCTTTGCAACTCGTTTATGCAAGAATTGTATAGTATAAATAAAAAAATACTGCGACAATTTGTTTCAGCATCGATATTTTAGAAATAAATTGCTTAGAGGAAATACTTTTTTAAGAAGTACCTGTACTATTTGATAATACTTAGTTTTTATTACTAATTAGTTACCAATTAGTTATTAGTTTTATGAATTAGTCTCCATACAATTAATTGCTGAAATTCTTGAATTACAAATCTAGGTAGGTATCACACGTACCAGTTATAATTCCAGCCTCATAACTCAGCCTTTTCTTAACATATCTGAAATTATTAAACAAAATGTAGAATTAAACATGCTTTTCTTTTGCAGTTGCTCAGATATGTTTATTTGATAAAAAAATAGCAATGAAAACCGAACAACTATTTTAAAAAGAACACCTTGTATTTAATAATAATACTCACCCTATAATTACTCTGAAGAGTAACCCCTTCGGTCCTCTCAGGGACCTGTGGGGGAAGGAGTGGCTATTATTATTATTTGCCATGGCGCACTGGGAGCGACTTCGAGCGACCGAAGATTATTTCGGTAACGCATTTGCTTTACAGTTCTGAGGAAACCCAGAAAACTCAGAACATTACCAAATCTAGGGCATGTGCGGTTGGATTGGCATCTATGCATCCACACCTATACACTAGTGTATTAGTGGTTGCATATCAAGCCCTGACGGAGAAAGCGAGACAATTAAAAATCGCTACCCCGGCCGGGACTTGAACAACGCGCACAGAGGTATCGCGACTGGAAAGACGGCGCTTTAACCCACTCGGATACCCGTGCCCAGTGGAACATTAAATTCCATTATTCTCTGATTGCAATCGCATGATCATTGTAGAGGTATTATTTGTAGTTTTTAAGGTATTCCATAAGAATATGTCAATACTAAACATTATATTTTCCCACCACGAACATTTCTGTAGTAGGTATGCCGTGACTGGCATCAAAAATGAATCAAATACATATGTATGTATGTATATTGCCATTACTGTTATTTCTGTCAAACATTTTGCATCTGTACCTGCACAAAATGTTAGAGTTTTAGAACGTAAGATCGAAAGAAAAGATCGTAATGATTGTGACAGTAAATATACTTCTTGTTCGGTAACCAAAAGACTAAAAACTGGTAAAAGCGAAACCACTTCAACAAATAGAGATTTCTTGGACAAATTTGGACTTTTTTTTAAGCTACATTTACTTAAAATTGTACTTTAAGCACAAATGGGATAAAAGTTATACTATTTGTTGTTTGTATCCCACACAGTTTTGGGTGGGATCACTTGCTACCAGATTTTTTAGACTTTATTGAGTATAAGTCGAAAGTAAAGGATAAAAACGTTTATTTTTCTTTCTGCAAGGGTTTCCTTAAATGTACCCAACGAATTCTCATAATGAGTGAAGTTTCATTGTTTTTTTAATGATTTTTAAAATACCTGTAGGTGTATCCAATAATTCGATTAGGTATAATAATTGTCTGGGTTTTGAGCTAAAAATATATGTACGTACGTACTCGTCCAAATATAAACAAGTGATGTTTCCAGTTCATGGTAAGTAAAGAGAGTGCTATTCTCGCCATGTGTAAATATACTGTAAATAACAATAGAAAATGTTATCTCTGTTTGACGAGGTAGGAAACGGAAGTATTAAAATATAAAAGTCTCATTTTTTACAAAGATAACGGCGTGGGGAATTTTTTTCGTGGGTGGGTACATAGGTATTTAACGCATATACAGGGTGATCGATTTATCATAGTAAGTGACTTTTTCTCAGAAACGGCTGAGATAAATTAACTTTTGTGAAAGGTAAATCACTTTTACTTCACTCAAAATTAAGGCAAAAATAAAAAATATGTCTTAACGACGCCAAGCCTTGCAACACCCTCAAAAAAATTTAAACAACATATTTTTTTACTTTATCATTACAAAGGTATATTAATTATAAGTTCGTTTTCTATTTAACATTTTTTTTTTGTATTCCGAGTATTTAAAAAGTTGTGGTTGATTTATTATTGAGTGCCTTATCTGTTTTTTCTTGTAAACTGCTAGCTAAAGGAACATAATTCCTATATATGAGTATATAAATTTACATGCCTTTAATAACAATAATATACCTACTTTTTTAGACTTCATAAAAAATATATTTGATGCATTTTTTTGTATACATTTTTTCATATTTCCATTATTTCAAAAGTTGTGACCGATTTCCCGATGAATTCCTCTATAGTAAGTATATTATATAGTAAATATTTCTCGTTCAACATATAAAATATATAAGCAAATATATTTTTATTTACAACAAAAAATATGTTAAATCTATGTTTTAACAGCTGAAATATTGTGTAATTTATAATAAATAGATACCTTTAGATACCTAAACAATAAACAACATAAATAAAAATGTTAAATAAAATAACTCATCAAAAATCAACCATAACCTATTAAATAATCAAAATACAAAAATATGTTAAATAGAAAAAAACTCATAATTAATATACTTTTGTTAGTATACCTTTGAAGTACAGTATTACACCTTTGAAGTACAGTAAAAAAGGTGCTTTGCTGAAAAAAAAAACAATTCTGAGGTGTCGCGGCGCTTAGCGTCGTTAAGACATTTTTAGATATTTTTTAATATTGCTAATTTCGAGTGAAGTGAAGGTGAGTAAAAGTGATTTTTTTTTCACAAAAATTATTTTCTCTCAGCCGTTTCTGAGGAAAAACTCACTTAATATATAATCGATCACCCTGTACATACCTACTTGTATGTTTACATACATAAGTGGAGATATATCTAAGTATACTAGATATTAGGTATTAATTTACACTACAAAAGTTATATTATACCTATAATATAAATTTATAAGAATACACTGATGTGATTTTTTAAAGCTATTTTATTCAAGTATTATAAATCACTTTAGAGACAAGATTTTTTTAGTATAAAGTACATCTAATTTTTTTGAGAAACTGATCAAAGCTCTTTAGAGGGCCTACAGACATTATTGACAGACACCCATTAATCTTACTTATATCATGCGATTATAGCGCCTGAATTATGATTAATCATTTCATTATTTGTTTATTGGACTGTAGATGCTCATAATAAATTAATCTCACACCTTAATTTAATCACACGCACTATCTATTATTTATTGTGCAAAACCTCTCATCAGCGTTTAATAAATCTGTGCTAGGAATAAGATACATTGTGCTCATTCCAGTTCAAATAATAAAAAATACTCTTAAGCTTGATAGGCTATTAAAATCGACTCTTAGTTATTAATTATCCACCTCTGAGTCGTAAATTCAATGCTTGTATGTCGAATTTATTGCCTCTACTCTATTAAAACCGAGAGGCATTCTCATTTATCCCGTATAAATGTGAAGCTTTTATTATAAAGTGAGGAATTTAAATCACATTAGTACCTATCTAAGATTACATCGCGGTTTGCTCGGATAGGTGAAGTAAAATGAAATTGGGTAGTACAGCAGACATGCTAATAAATAGTGATGAAAATAGTTTAGGGTGTGAGACTTGACAGCTGTTTCTAATGAAGGATTTTGTTCTTCCGGTGGTCGTCGAACTTTTTACTATCATAGTACAAACTAGACAAAAGTACAAAGTAATATTCTACCTACTTATTATGTTTTTTTTGCACCGCACTTATGAGTCTGTTGTATCTATTATTCAAAACAAAACAATCTCGTTCTCTTGAAGAAGTACGAACTACAACTTATTGTTAGTGTGGATGTAAGGATGACCAACGTTCACCCAGAATGAATTCTTTTGTTCATGAGACAGTGGAGCACGTCACATAGTACATAATACATGTCCTCTTCATGCTGACAGCCTCCTCAAAGAGGTCATTTAGATTTGAGAGGTGGGGGTGTTTTCTTAGCCGCTTGTCGCGATGATAGCTCAGTGAGTAAAGCGCCAGATGAGAAGATGGCGAGATGGCGTTATTATCCGCGCGGGTTCGAATTCCGCCTGTGGCCATTGGCACCTGTCACAGGGTTTGGTTGTGTGTCCTGCGTCTTTTCCATGTGTATTCTCCCTCTGCATAATCGTAATAATTCATAGAGGAAGCATATAAAATCCTATGGTGTGATTTATTTATTTATTTATTTATAATATCGAGTGAGAATGTCTGTTCCAAAACGAAGGTTCTTCCTGGTAATTGCCAGATACACCATTGCTGCCTCTTTGCTTGGGGGCACCTTAAAAGCTCACTAACATGTTGGTAGCTGCTTGTTTCATGCCACAGTTCATAGTTCATTAAATTTCACACGGATATATTCTTTAATTTGTTGAACTATTGCTGTGATAGCTAGCTTGGCTATGGAGGTTGGACGACTAGTTGTCTTCCTTGCCTACCTCTGCATTACACATGGCCCTTCATCCAACTGCCTGTCGGTTTTTGATATTTCTGTAGGACTTAACTTTTAAAAAAAACTGCATAGCGGAGGCAAACACGCCCACCTCCCACCTCTCACACGTGACAGCACAGAAAGCGAGTTATTTGATTTCATGAACCTAACATCCTAACCTACAAAATTTAATATTTCTCGTTTATTGTTCCGTGTTTTGGAAATTTTGGTTGGAAAGTGCCGTTATTCTTGGCTGGTTTTTTGATGCCTTTGAATGGTATAGGAGAGTAATGATAATTATTGAAAGTATACCATATTACTTACGTAAGTAATTATTTGAACGTTTTATTTAATTAATCATACAAAATTATAATGGAGGTAACTGGCGAGTGTAGAAGTTTGTTTCATAATAATAACAATAATATGAGTAATTGAGTGTAATGACACTCACTTGAGTGTAATAACACTCAAATAAATATTCGAACCTGCAATGATATTGTTGAGTATCATTGAGTTTAAATTTGAGTAATAGTTGTAGTATTTGAGTTGTAGTATTGAGTTGTAGTATTTGAGTTGTAGTATTGAGTTTAAATTTGAAATTCACTCTCCTCTTTTTATGAGGATAAATTATTTGTTAAAGATTTAAGAGTAGTATGGCCAGACCTAAGTAAAACTTTAATTAAACCAGGGTAAGCCGAGTCGTAGTTTTGTTAATACGTGGTATGATAAATGCAAATGGCTTAGTGGTTCTTTAACTTCTTTAAATAAATTATTGTGTTGGCCCGTGTGTATTATTTTCAAATCGTGTTCACACGTTCAAAAAGTCAGGAACATATTAGTTGTGTTTGTAAGTTACATCTTTTAGGCAAACAAAATATTATGAATGTGAACAATTCAGCCCGTCAAATCGAAATTGACGCAGTCCTGGCAAAAATCCGTATTTTATTTTCACTGCATCTTCTAATTGTTCTTCAATAAAATATATTAAGTACATTATGTTAGACAAATGTACTTAATAGGTATATTGTATTGACCAAGTAGAGGTCCTTCTCCTAGCTATACGGTATTTTACTAACAATGTTTACCATTATAAAAACTTAGGAAACAAACATTTTTATAAAATTTGTTTGCCTCTCCCCAAAACAAAGTCACGAGCCACCCCTGGTTTGTTGGGTAAAAGGTGAAACGTAATGTAGAGACAGCAAGGAAGCTGATGGGTTGGCGAGGAATTAATGTACTATTCATATACATGCATACATACCTACATATACTAATTATCAAATAAAAACCGATGCACGCACTGACGACGCTATTAAATGATACCACCACTCAATTATATTAAAATAAAAACTATAATGGAAGGTTTCATTGAATTTTAAATTTTGTCCTTAATATTCATTGTTATGCAGTTGGTAGCAGATCCGAAGTTGCCGTATTGTATTACTTGACATTTGCTGACAGTTTGAACTTATCTGAACCAAGAAGACTAGAACTAAGGAGACCGAACTCGTTCGGTATCATGGGATCAAATCTGTGCACCTCCAGAAGGCGCTGTAAACAGTTGTGTACTCGACGTCACGTGATGAGCAGCGGACCACATGTGAATATTCTACAACTTGTCGATCTTAACTGTGTAAAATTCGAATCACAACTAACTCTATTCTAGAAACAACAACACTATTTATAGTTTTTAAATGTTCTAGATAATTCATTTGACATCTAGAATATTTAATATGTCATTCCATACAATTCTTTACTAACAGCTAGTGTATAAACTAAATAGACTAAGTATGTAAACTATAAAACTTAATGACTGTCAGCTGTCACTAATGACATTTCACAAATGTCACAATATGCTTACATGCCGTTTGGCTTTAATAAAAATATAATTCGAATGTTAAATAAATATGGTTCGAAAGTGCTGTGTTGCATTATGTGATACAAGGAGCGTTCCGAAGCGTCAGAATAACCTGACATTATTTCAAATTACTGATGTATGTATGAAATTAAATATTTCCCTTTGTTGTATTGTTAACGTTGAAGCACGTAACATGAAATACTTCGAGCACATTTGCATAATGATAATTACGATAATCTGTAATTCCAAAGATGACAACAAATTAACGAAAAATATCGAGCGTCTGCCACATGTATTCACACCACGGACATTCTCACGGACTCTGACCTCTAACGCACACATATTAGTACAGAACCACGGTATACGTATAGATATCTATTTGTATATCGTGGCAACCGTGGTACACAACTGTTTACAGCGCCTCTGGAGGCGGATATATTCGAGCCCGTCGCGTTATACAGCGAAAAGCCGCAGTTCTGTCTCCTTAGTTCTAGTCTTCTTGATCTGAACCTTACATTGATGTGTGTCTTTTTTGAGTCTCAAACTTTTATGTTGCATTGAAAAACTGTTATTTTCAGAACAATAAAAGTGTTATAGTTGTCAGACTTCCGTTTACGAGATGTCAGAACAGTTATAGCTTTATTTCTTTTACGTACTTGTTCAAAATTTCAAAACTTCCGTATGCCTTTCTCTACTAATTTTTCCTCCTATTTAAATAAAAAACATCTTTACTAACTTTTTACTACCAATTTTTCCTGTTCTGTTTTGTACTTCCATGTTTATGCACCAACTTGCATGTTTATATCTTTTAAAATACATATGTTTTTACAATTATTTAATGTTGAAAAAATGAGTTATTCAACAATAAATAAACACAGAGAATCCATATATACTAGTCAAAATTATTTCTAAATACTGAATAATTTTATAACAATTTGACATTAGTGCGCTTTGTGTTTGGTGACGGGCATCTACATCGACGGGGTTCTATTTTGTATGAAGTATATATACAGGGTGAGTCAAAAAGATGGAAACCCTTAAGAATCTCGCGACTAGTGCATTTTAGAGAAAATGTATTAGCCAAGGTTCAGGAAATTTCCCTGGCTTTCCATTGGTGACCTTAGATTTTACCTAGTTCACTAGAATTTTTTTTAAATGGAAACCCCTATTTTTTATCGTGGATTTGGAAAGAGTGGAAATTTTTACGTCCAAGTATGGTGTTGGTCATGACCTTGACTATGACCCTGAGGGTCATATCAAGGTCACTGACGTTTTTAAAAGGGGAACCTGTTATTTTTATCGTGGATTTTCTGCTTCATTCAAATTAAGCAGTTAATTTGACATTTTAATAAGCTCTTGATTATGACCTTGACCATGACCTTGACTATGACCTTGAGAACAATATCAAGGTCTCAGACATAAAAAAATGGGTACTCCTATTTTTTATCGGAATTTAGAAACAAAAAAATTCTACGTTTAAATATGGTGTTTATGATCTTAACTATGACGTGAAATCCGTACTTTAAACCGTAAACACCATATTTAAACGTAGAATTTTTTGTTTCCAAATCCTCGATAAAAATAGGGGTACCCATTTTTTATGTCTGAGATCTTGATATTACTCTCAACATCATAGTTAAGGTCATGGCCAAACCATAATCAAGAGCTTATTTAAATGTCAAATTAACTGCTTCATTTGAATGAAGCAGAAAATCTACGATAAAAATAACAGAGGTTCCTTTTTAAAAACGTCAGTGACCAATATTGACCTTGATATGACTTTCAAGGTCATATTCAAGGTCATGACCAACACCATATCTGGACGTAAAATTTTCCGCTCTTTCCAAATCCACGATAAAAATAGGGACTTCCATTTTAAAAAATTATAGTGACCTTGATATGACCTTCAAGGACAAGGCCAAGGTCAAATCTAAGGTCACCGATGGAAAACCAGGGAAATTTCCTGAACCTAGTCAATACATTTCTCTCTAAAATGCACTGTTCGAGATTCTTAAGGAGTTTCCATATTTTTGACTCACCCTGTATATTAATTTCGTTTGCGTACGAACACGAACGTCCGAACGTACGTCGGTGTGTGTTACGTTCCATATTAAACTAAATAACAACAATGACTAAATCAAACTATTTGTTGTATATTTGTTAAAGTTTTTTTTAATAATAATAAGGGACTAATTATAATAAAGATAATTCTGAAAAATACAGAGAAAATAACGTTCTATTAAATCCTATAACTGAATAATTTACGTCTGTTCAGCAAAACGATATGCCACGTACATAATAATTATCTACTCTCTGATCACGCAAAATGATGCTCAACAGCACGCCCACTTCTTCAAGTCTAGATCTACTAATCTGATCCTTCGTAAATATAACAAGGATAAATACATTGCACACATAATCCCTCTGGTAATACGATTACTAAAAGGGTTTTTTTAAACGCGGATCAATGTCAGTAGAAATTTATAGTCGTGTCTTTATGTTTAACACTAAATTCGAGACGCCCAAAGCTATATACGCGATGTTATATTGCCCTTTCTTTTCAAGTTTTATTATAAGGTCCTAATAAAAACTGTTAGACTTTTAAATAAAGTTTGATATATTAATTTCATTCAGTATTTCAATTTTAATCCTGAAATGTGTTTCTTGTCCTTTTCGTTCTTTTTTTGCCTAATGGAATATGTCACGATGAGTTATTTATGGAAACACGTTTATAGATATGTAGTAAACTATATATTTTATGTATATTTTTCTGTATTGTAAAGAATTAATCTAAAAATTCCTAACTCGAATCCTAAACAGGGTAGATATAAATTTTTAGAAGAAATTGGTATCTCAGGGAACATCCATAAAATATGTACCTAGTAACACTGAAGTTTTCTTTACACTATCAAAAGTAACGTTTCATGTCAAGGAGATAAGGGCATATCACTTTGGTAAACGCATCGTGTTTAACATGCATTCTAACCTAATTAGTATTACAGTGCTGTACCAAACAAGTGTTTTATAACGCCAAGAATTGAGTTATCTTGTATACACATCTCCGTGATTTATGATAGTTTTTGTTCATCAGTTTTTAGGTTTACATAATCCTAATAAGTTACTTACCATCACAAAGGTGATAACGAAAGATAAATTTCATAAAATATTACTTACAAAGAGAAAAATATCAGTCGTTCAAAAACTATTGCAATTAGAAATTAAAACTTCTATAGATACACAGTTCAATTGGATAACACAAATCTCTCTAAGAAACCACATACTGTTTTCAATAGCGTGAAGGTATGGCAATGGTAAATTCCTTGTTACTATTCATTTTACAGGGTCACAAAAAATAGTCTGTGCTGGGGTTGTGACCACATTATCTCTTTGTATTTTGACCTCCTGAACACGAATGTTATATCAGATACTATGTGGCTCGCATTAGCTCGCATTGTTCTGAAAAAAAAACTGTTAATTACAAGAACTCTTAGTTTTGATATTCTGTTAGTATTTAAACGATCTATATTTCCAAACAAACCACTTCTGCAGCATCAGTACTGACCGTTTGACAGTACGTTATTATTAAAGTGCAAATATGGATCTTTTACCGATTTTATCCGTTGAGAATAAAATAACTGCTATAACCCCCGACTTTTTAGATGAAGTTAGTTAGTTTGTAATAAGTTTAATTGGGTTGTTTATACCACTTTATTGCTTAACACACCTATTTTCATTAGTTAAAAACAGTTAAAGTTGGTCAAACATGGATTTGATCTGTTTTTCTGATTTTTCTCAGAACATCAACCCCTGTTTCTTTACTTTAGATTCCTGTTCAGAGAGTCAAAACACAAAGGGATAATATGTTTGCAGCCCCAATCCAAACTAAGTTTATTTTGTACAAAATAAAAACCCATGCATGTCACCGGTGACGCTATTAAATAGGTGGTGATACCGCCGCACAATTATACAGTACTTTCGAAAAGTAACGAATAAATTCATTATTTCTGAAATTGAGAGTTTTTCGAAAAAATCCTCTGACACATCGATTTTGTTTTAAACAAAGACACTTTTTGACATACGATCCATATTTGTGACGTCATCGTTGTTCAAGATATGTCGCCAATTTCGACTACGCTATTTGAAAGAGCGTGTCATTCTACTTACAAATCGACAAAAATTATGGTACGATTACGTTAGCGTGAGTATATAGTTTAAAAAAAAATGAAGAAAAACGATTTTAAATTTCAAAATACTAAATGTAATAATAATGATTATGTAAAAAATCAATTAAATTAAATAATCAAATTGTGCACGTGTACCGTTGGCTACCTGACAGTAGCCAAGACGATTAATAAATTCATTTTGAACATTGTCAATAACTTCAGAAGGTATACAATGTACATATCTCGGGACGAATTCTTGCTTTTAAATCTTCTAAATTCTCCGGTCTGGTAACGTATACTTAGCTTTTTAAGTATCCCCACAAGAAGTAATCTAGGGGTGTCAAATCTGGCGATCTGGCTGGCCACTCAATCGGCCAGCCAGATTGAGTGGCTCCCTATCCAACGATTCAGGAACACCTCATCTAAATAAGTACGAACAGGAGCTGCATAATGGGGAGATGCACCATCTTGTTGAAAGAAAATATCATTTCTCGGACGATCACGTTCCTCTATATCTGGATATAAAGTTATTAGTTCAGGAATAAGGTCGTCTCAAAGAAAATCCAAATAGCTTGCACCAGTAAGGTTCACGTCAAAGAAATAGGGACCCAGAATTCTTCCATCGACCATGCCGCACCACACATTCACTTTATTAGGACGTTGAGTGTGATACTCCATCATCCATCGGGGATTCTCGGTACCCAATAACGGCAGTTTTGCCTATTGACATGCCCGTTCAAAATAAACGTAGCCTCGTCAGAAAAAAATACGTTTTTTAGGAAATTATTTTAGTGCATAGCTCTTGTATTTGCTCGCAGAATTGATTTCGCCGATAAAAGTCGTCTTCAGATAGCTCATGAACAAGGTATACCTTATAAGGATGATACTTTGCTTTTTTCATAATTTTGTGAACTGTGGACGCTGCCATATTGAAATCAGAAGCCAATTGGTTAAGTGTTGAGTGATGATTTTCCTGTATTGCCAACAAAACATTAAGTTGATCTTCTTCTGATTTTGAAGGTCGACCAGATTTAGGAAGATCATAAACATGCCCAAAGTTACGGTATTTACACTCAATATTGCTTACCATGGTTTGGTAATGGGAAGCCGATCAGGATGAGTTTCATTGAACAATTCAAGTACTTCTTTTTGGGTGCGCATCCTATCTCCAAATCCGATCATGCAGAGAATTTCAATTCGTTCTCGTTCAGTTAATTTAACCATTTTTTTTATAAAATGACAAAAGTCACTACTCAATAAACACTTCAAACACGCCGCTTTTGCCAAACAAGAGATAAGAACTAAAGAAATCTCAAAAAATCAAAAAAACTATTTACCGAAGTACGATTTCAAGTTTTTATCTGACAGCAATAAAAAAACATACTCGGTCGCTTAGGTTACTGTCAGGCAACCATAATTTTTGACGATGTGTAAGTAGAATGACACGCTCTTTCAAATGGGGTGGTCGAAATTGGGGGTTGCCATAAAAAAAAATGTCGATGACGTCATATATTGAACAACGATGACGTCACAAATATGGGTCGCATGTCAAAAAGTGTCTTTGTTTAAAACAAAATCGACGTGTTAGAGGATTTTTTTCGAAACATTCTCAATTTCAGAAATAATGAATTTATTCGTTACTTTTCGAAAGCACTGTATAGAAATCGAAGCTAATTGAAATAATTTCGCACCTATTATTCACTGTTATGCAGTTGGCAGCATATGCGAAGTTGCCGCGTTATAATTCTTGACATTTGTTGACAGTTTGAAATTATCTAAACTTTACATTGGTTTTAATTGCTATTTGTGTCTTTTTTGAGCTTTAAACTGTTAGCGAGCATTGAAAAACTGTTATTTTCAGAACAAATAAAATGTTATAGTTGTCAAACTTTCGTTTGCGAAATGCCAAAACAGTTAAACAGCTGCTGCTAAGAGTAGCATATTTGATACATTATTTTGAACAAGAACGAGGCAATAATAACACAGACACACACACAAAAAAAGTCCTGATACAGAAAGGAGAAGTACCTTCTGGTACGTTTTTCGGTGTGCTAAAAACGAATCTCAGGTCAGAACTGACCCATCACCCTTAGATTTCGCCCCAGCGCACCCTAGCACCCTCCCAAATGGTGAAATGTTCACATCATATAAAAATTCAAAATAAATATCTCCTTTTACGTTTTTCTGTGTGCCAAGAACGATTCTGAGGTCATGATTTACCCATCACCCTTAGATTTCGCTCCAGCATCCCCCAAAGGGTCAAAATTTTACGTCATATAAAAATCCAAAGTAAATATCTCATTCTACGTTTTTCGATGTGCTAAGAACAAATCTGAGGTCAGAATTTACTCATGCCCCTAAGGTTACACCCCAGCTACCCTTAGAACCTCCCCCCCCCCAAGGATCAAAATTTTACTTTATATAAAAATTCAAAATAAATAACTCATTCTACTTTTTTTGGGGTACTGAAACCGAATATGGCAAATAAAAAGTAGTTTTAATTTTCCCTATCTCCCCCCGGCACCGTGGCAAACCCCTTCATCCCCCGCGGTTTTAAAATTTCACTGTATTAATATCTCACTGTATTTTGGCACCTGTATGAAAAGAAAAAAAACTACCACGGGCCTCAAACCTATCGTCACCTAAGGTACCTGTGTTAAAATTGAATACGGTGAAGGATCCTGTACCAAAGACATATGTAAGTGATTTATGATTTTTGAATCGTTCTAAAATTTGACCATTTGGGGGAGGGTGCTAGGGGGTGCTGGGGCGAAATCTAAGGGTCATGGGTAAATCATAACCCCAGATCCGTTCTTAGCACACCGAAAAACGTAGAATGAGACATTTATTTTGAATTTTTATATAAACTAACATTTTCACCTTTGGGGGGGGGTTCTGGGGGGGTGCTGGGGCGAAATCTAAGGGTGATGGGTAAATTATGACCTCAGATTCGTTCTTAGCACACCGAAAAACGTAGAATGAGATATTTATTTTGAATTTTTATATGATGTGAAAACTTGACCATTTGGGGGGTGCTATTGTGTGCTGGGTCGAAATAAGGGTGATGGGCCAGTTCTGACTTGAGATTCGTTTTTAGCACACCGAAAAACGTACCAGAAGGTACTTCACCTTTCTGTATCAGGACTTTTTTTTGTGGTCCTGTGTAAACTATGGTCCATTGCTACACTTAACGGCTGTTAGAGGGGTAATTCAAATATAAAATTAGAATATTTAGTTAAAACTGGAGTCCAGCACATTGTGTCAACGTATAGCAGCAGCCTTAAACTTGAATATTTATACAGTTAGTCCTATTTCACAAAAAAAAGAGTAAAAACAATGAAGTTTTAAAATCACTAAGAAAGCGTAATTCATAACACTATTTACACCATGTATGAAACCAGTAAGTACCTACTTGCAACTTAAGATTACACTTTTTTATATGTTCAGACACTTCCAGTTTAATTTGAATTATCAGGACAGCACATAACTTTGAATTCCCTATGGGAGCAGTTAAAAGAGAAACAACTGTTTGATGGATGTCGTATGTCATTGTGTAGCATATTAAAAGATTGAAGTTTTAAATGGAAAAAAGACGATCCAAGAGGAGGGCTCATCAGGGAATTTCCCAATGTTGCGTCGATGTCGATGTTGCAGAGGTTATCTTCTCAAAAATATCTTCCTTAAAAACCCAGCTTATGGATTACCAAATGAAATGAAACAAAACAATTTTCTGAAATGGTTCGATGGTTCGAAATCAATTATTAAGGAACTTAACAAAATCATCTTTAATTATTATGGACAAAGCTCCTTATCATAACATGTTATTAAACAAAATATCAAACGGATCATGAACCAAAGTTGCAATTCAAGATTTGTTAACCTCACCTAGAATATTCAGCCTTATTGCTTAAAAGTGAACTTTTAAGAATTGTAGCTCAGTAAGTACCTCATACAATTCATTACGTTCATATATTCGCTAAGTATACATATATATTTTTAGAAATAAACCAGCACAAAAATATTTAGTAGATGACTTAACAGCTTTAGTAGATGAGCGGTACAATATGGACACCAAATTTTACGTCTGAAATATACCTTTTTGTGGACCTTGTTTCTAATCTGTTTATATAGGTAAGCAGAGTCGGAAAGAAATACCAGAGCTCAAGTATTTCCCTAGAGTTTAGTTTAGGAGTGTTTGAAACATATTCACGATTTCTGCAAACAAAAATGTATCGACATAATTTTATTTCTAAATTAAACAACTTCTTAATTGCTTCAAAATGTGGAATTAAAATGAACTAATATTTTTTTATGTTTTCCGGGGTTTCTTTTTTATACTATATTAATGATACAGGGCTTATAATACCAAAAAACGTATACAAGAGTTTTAGTAAATTTTCTATATTATCATATAAGCTTTTTAAAATTAACAATGAAACATTGATCATGGAGTGGGTACTGGAACCTTCGGCGTAGAAACAAAAAACTGGAGGTTTTCCACGAAACACCGAACTACTACACTTTTCTCGACGCGCGTTTCGCCAACCAAGTTGGCATCTTCAAGAGAAGATTAAAACTAAATTTTAACCTACACACTTGCACTATTTATTTATACTAAATTTGTTGCCACGGTTCACTGAACCTAACCGTACCATATGTCTTTGTTTATCAGAGCAAACAGTGGACTGGTGGGTATCGGACCATTGTCCTTATTCATACTACTGTTACACCTAATGATTTCTAAACTTTGAAAAGCATCCAAATGTCTATTGTTTGTTACATTTCTAATTGATTTTCAATTTTTTATGTCTATCCTACAGTTGCTGTCAAAAGGGTGTTGGGCAACACAAGACTTTTCTGTTCTGCCATATTTCAAATGAGCTATGTGTTCTTTAAATTTAGTCAAAATAGATATTTTTTGTTTGCCCAATATACTTTTGATCACAGTCTTTACAACTTATTTCGTATATTCCTTTCGTTATTGTCGATTTTGTCTTTGGGGTTACCCAGCGTCTGTAGTTTATTTTTAGAATTATAAACCAAATTGATATTAATATTTTTTAAAAATGTTATCTAGTCCGCGGGTGAATTTAGGTTCATATGGTAACGAAGTAAATTTTGAATTGTCAGTATCTCTATGAAAAGTCGTGGAATGGAGTTTGGTTCAGGTATATGGACGATATCTTCACGGTATTTGATGCAAAAGCAATTAGTTTAGATAATTTTGTTGCTAAATTAAATAACCGTTTCCCTACCATCAAATTTGCATATGAAATGGAACACAATTAACAGCTACCATTTTTAGATGTATTAGTTATTAGAAATAGTGAAAATATGTTAGAGTTTGATGTATATAGGAAAGAAACCGCGACTCTTAGATATATTCACAACGATTCACACCACCCTTTGAACATGAGAAACAATTAATTGAGAATATAACTAAGAATGACGGTTACTCAGTCTATTTAATAGATAAGTTAATAAGGAAGCATACATTTAAGAGAACCCTGTACAATTCTACGACTTTTCGTAGAGATACTGACAATTCAAAATTTGCTTCGTTACCATATGAAATAAATGAATGAAATGACCTAAAATCACCCGCGGACTAGATAAAATTTTTAAAAATACTAATATCAATTTGGTTTATAATTCTAAAAATAAGCTACAGACGCTTTTGGGTAACCCCAAAGACAAAATCGACAATAACGAAAAGTCAGGAATATACGAAATAAGTTGTAAAGATTACAAGATCAAAAGTATATTGGGTAAACAAAAAAGATCTATTTTGACTAGATTTAATGAACACATGGCTCATTTGAAATATGGCAGAACACAAAAATCTTGTGTTGCCCAACACGCTTTTGACAACAATCATAGAATAGACATAAATAATTTAAAATTAATTTGAATCGTAACAAACAGTAGACCGTTGGATGCTTTTCAAAGTTTAGAAATCATTAAGTATAACAGTAGTATGAATAAAGACAATGGTTCTATACCCACCAGTCCACTGTTTGCTCTGATAAACAAAGACAGTTACGGTTCAGTGAACCGTGGCAACAAATTTAGTATAAATAGTGCAAGTGTGTAGGCTAGAATTTAGTTTTAATCTTCTCGTGGTTGGCGAAACGCGCGTCGAGAAAAGTGTAGTAGTTCGGTGTTTCGTGGAAAACGTGCAGTTTTTTGTTTTAATGAAACATTGATTGGTCATAAAACGAAACAAATTTTGTCACCTGTTTTTTTTTATGGACCACCTGAATATTTTGGTTTTGCATATTTTTCTTTTTGGATTTGCATTATGCAACAACCAATGTCTTAAAATAATTTGAAATTGATATTTTTAAAATTAATTTTATTTTTAATGTTAAAAATAAACACAAAGAATCTATTCATCTGCTAGTCAAAATTATTTCTAAATGCTGAATAATTTTATAACAACCTGGCATCAGTGTGCTTTAAAACATAAACACGTGTTTGATGACGTGTTTCGTTTTTTTTTTTTGTATGAAGTATAAACACAAATTACATATTATTTGTTTTGACGCCAATAAATAAGTACTTGATGGGAGTCAAATACTACAGTGTGAAGTTTATGTTATTTACTTTTAGAGACTAAATCTAGAAAAGAGTCAAAACATCGGACGCGGAAACAATGGTTTAGTATTCCATATCATTATGGAAGCATGTACATATATGTATGTAGTATACACTCGGTTTTTGATCAAATTTCAATTGATTAAGTATCTAATTATTACGGAACATGTTGGGATCAGATAGAGGCTCATACGGATGTAGGAATGTTGTTTTTTCTTCATTAGCAGGATGAAACGCAGAATTCACAGTGGCCTTGCACATACTGAAGCGTTTCGACTCGTCCTTGTTATAGTGACACATATTTCGCTTATTCGTTAAGCAAATTTACTCGCCATTTATACCCCCTCGTAAAAAAGAAAAAGACATTTTTATTACGCTATTTACCCACCTAGCCAGGCGCAATACAGAAATTACTTAATAATGATTAGCGGCTTATTGTCAATTCGTTCCACATACACATTCGTTTGGTGCTTTAATGTCTGGACCATTGTGGGATGATATAAATTAAAGTATTCGAATTTCACGGTAACCGATAAAAGTCCCATTGAATAGAAGCCGGATTTCATGGGTTGGCAGCAGCTGCGTACAGTATACCGTCAGGGTTTTTGTTAGGGGAGCACATCTCAATATTTTTTTTAACCAAAATGCCAAACCAAACATGGCTTTTGTAAGATAATTGCAGTACATATAGAAAACTGATTTGTTTTTACAAATCAAATACACGGCAAAGTAGTTTTGTGTTTAATTAGAATTTCCGAAAAAAAATAGAATTTTGTACTTGATATCGGCGTAGTGTCAATTTCCAGAGGGCGTCATGACGCCATGTACAAATGAGATGCAGCTAAGTCGAAACAGAAATGCATATATTCATAAGGAAAGCAAATTGGTGAGCGTCACCTTCATCATCACTGAAATAATAAAAGTGTACAACGTGACAAAAGTCTCAGTAAACTTATTTATTTTTATTTATTTATTTATTTATATTACACTGCTCTACAGGCACATACCCAATTACAGAGCAGGGATAGACAGAAAATGTATACAATTATAACAAAATAAATATTTACACAGTAAACACTATGAACAGAAATTTCAAGACGAAGTTAAATAGCAAGATTTTATATCGCCAATTTTACACGAAAATATGTCAATACTAGCACTAAGAGAGTTTGTTATGCGACACATGGTATAAAGCGGAGAATTTTTCAGAATATTTGTTCGGGGTGCATATATATAAAAGATGTCAGAACTTCTCGACGCTATTCTTGGAACATAGATATTGAACATCTTCAGTAAATTGGGCGAATCAATTATACTGTGTATTATTTTAAACACGAGTACACAGCAATAGTAATCACGTCTCGTAGATAGGCTTGAAAATCCATGTTTACGTAAGAGCTGACCATGTGTTGTGCCTATTGGAGGATAAATACCGTCTGAAAGATGGTGATAAGAGGGTGATAATCCAAGAAGGGTGAGTTTGTTTAATAATATGCAATGGTCAAGTCTATCAAAGGCTATTGAGAAGTCTGTATAAATGACATATGTTTGCATTTTGTCATCAATAGATTCAGCAATGTATTGTGTAACAGTTACAAGATTGGTAACTGTCGAACGACCTTTTATAAAACCGTGTTGTCTAGTGGAAATATTATTAACAATATGACGATACAATACCTGTTCCATTAAAATTTCAAACACTTTAGAGAAATTGCATATTATGGACATTGGTCTGTAGTTTGAAATGTTTTGTTTATCTCCGTTTTAAAATCCTTATTTTCTTTATCTCCAAATCGATGGCAGTTTACAATTTTTTAAGCATATGTTTATAAGAGGAGTCAAGGGAAATGCAAGTGAAGAAGCACAGTCCTTTACAATAAAAGCAGGAATATGATCTGGACCAGTAGTCATTTTTGGTTTAATGGATTTTAAACTCGTATGTTGTATGTATGTTCGTACGTATTTAACTTATACTCGTATGTATGTATATCAGTTTTAGTAAAATATTTTTGGGTTATTTTAAAAAGCTGAGTTTGATTCTTGCTTCGAAATAATTTTGTATGTAATATTCGGGAGAACCAAAATACGAAATATTTTCTTTATTTTCTTATAAAATATTTCTCTAGATCTTTTTGGTTTATATCTACCGTTCCGGTTTTCCTCTTGATGTTCTCAATTAAAGGGGTTATATACCAAGGTCCGACTGGATATGTGACAAAAAAAAAGAAATAGAATAAAGTGTCTTGGTTCTCACATATAGTTTGTAAAACTGTTGAAAAATCGTTGCCTTAAGTCAATATGTTTCTGACAGTTCTTTAAGTTAAGTTAGTGACAATATATAATGTGACGGGTGTAAATCGAGTGCAGATGCGGATTTCGCGGCCTAAAAACATGTAGGTATGTAGTTTAGTTTACTGTAAATTCCACTGCTTTTGTATGCATGTGTATTGAAAGGAATAAGTAAATTACATTGTTTAATGCAAATGCTTCATTGTTTGCGTCTGATTTTCCTCAGGTGGAGTATGCAGTTCACTTATCAAAAGTTTTAGTTATAGAGAAGATCCTGTAAGCAGTGAATAATATTCTGGATTACTAGGTATGCAAGCTTAATTGCACGGCTATTTTTTTTCAAAGCCAGAACAGATTAACAATGAGACTCGGTTTAAAGTACACGCCTATCTGATTCGCATAAATCAGAACGTTAAGTATTAGGACGACTGGCCGATCTAGCAAAACGCCATCAGCTATCCAGGCTCGTCGCTATAATAAGCGATGCGGTTCGTCGTCTAATGTAGCGATTCATTCTCCGCGTGCAGTGGTCGTCGTCACTGGTATTGGAAGAAGCAAGGATTAAACTAAAAATATAATGCAGGTACTCATGCGCCAAAAGTAACGAAGAACGTATTATAATTTAAAAGGTCGCTATTTTGTTGGTGCAAACTTAAAAAAATGCATCGTATACTTAATAAAATAAGGCCAAAACCTAGGTTGACCTAGGTGTTTTATTTATTTTGTAGTTAAAATATTTTAAGTATAACGAAAACTCAAAATTATTTATTTTCTACTACAGTTCCGATGGTTATACACCGTGTTTCAATTTTTTATCTTGACTATCCCGTTTTATTCGTAAACGGTCAAAGGGAATTATAATCTGCAGAATGTTCCTACCATCTGAAGGATACCAAAAGTTTTGAAAAAAGAAAGAAAAAATGCACGACAATAGGTTAACATTTTTTCCAGAAACATACCAGTTCTATGGCATCGTAGTAAAGGTCGTCTAATTTGTAATTTATTTTTCAAATGCTATTTTTTAATACTTTCATTTCTTAAAAAGTAATGATCCAAATTTTGTGATTTATAGGTATTACATTCTTGTGTTAACAGCAGGCCATTTTTTTTTAATAAAGCGGGGAAAAAGATCATAAACCGTAAAACATTGTATACTTACTTTTATTGATTGTTTCCCAAAATTAAAATAGTAAGAAATGTAGTAGTAATAAAAGCAATTCTGCACAGTATCTGATAATGTGGGATTTATTTAACAATATATACTTAGGTATACATTGCATTGTAATTGAGTTCTTAAGTTAAGATCCTATGCAGGATTATTTACATTTTGTTAATATAATATAACAAAACAAACAAAAATAAATATAAGTATACTCTTTTTTACGGTTAATGATCTATTTTCCTCGTTTTATTGAAAAATAGAAAATATTCAATTCAATATAAAAATACAGAATTTTTTACAGTTGTTTCTGTAGGCAGACTAACTTCGCCGTACTCTCCACTCGCAGCGTTCAGGGCACATTGTCTGAACTCGGGATGCTCTAATTTTAGGAATTGAATATTACATGCTACCGTCATTTTGACTAAATCCACGTTAAATTGTCTGTTTCGCACACTCACACTATCACTTACACGAGCTTTATGTTTGTTTGTAGCGACATGCTGCAAAACAGCTGTTTTTACGTGCGACGTCAGTACATTGTCACACACGGTACAACGAAGTTCACTACCATTTAAGGTCAGTTCTGGAAAATGGTTTATACAACGCTCGACCGTAAGACGCGACGAAAGCTATCCCGACATTTTTACAAATTTATTCGACGTTTCGTGCACACGAACGATGATGCATCCACCACCGCAGAGTAAATAATACTAAATAAACGAGTATAAAGTATCTTCTTTCGCCGTCGAAGTCGATCGCCAGCATCGGAGTGACATTTGCATACAACTTCTCTCCTGCAGTCGTAGTTTTGATTGGTCAAACAGTCTTTTTACTGGGGATAAAATGTGAGTGCTTTATGTAAATCACACCTGTAACCGTCAATGGGTAGGCGCAGATGCTCCAACGCAATCGGTACCTAAACCTGACGTCCATCCGAGAAAGGTGATGTCGGTTTGGTGGGACCTTCGCGGCGTGTATCATTGGGAACTCGTGGAGGGCAATACCATGCACCGTCACTGCTGCTGTCTATTGTGCTCAACTCCGCAATTTGGCCGTCCGGCTCGATTTTCTGTGGCCGCGACAAAGTTATATTACAGTACGATAATGCGCGTCCTCCTGTAGTAAAACAGACACACCCTGAACTCTTGCAGTTAGGTTTTAAAGTTCTGCCCCATCCACCGTATTCACAAGACATCATTTCTTTTGTGCCCTCAGCATCATCTAAAAATAGTCATTTTATGCTTCACAACCGCGTGAGTTCTGGGAATGTGGTATCCGCAGTCTGCCTACTCGTTAGCGACAAGTGGGACAAAGCTTACATTCTGAATTAGTTCCCTCCTGTTTATAAAATAAATAATCATATTAGAATATATCAGCAAGGATCAATACTTTTGTATCAACCGGATACTACAGTTTCTCAAAGTAAATTCCGATTGAAATGACGTTTTTGAAAACATTAAATATTTTTGGAAAAAAAGTCTTCAGAAATTTGTCTATTTTTTTGAAGCTATAAACTATGTACATCTTCCTCGTTTCCTGATCAGTTCTGGTGAAGTTTCCTTTTAACGATTCGTTAAGACTTTGCTTTCTCTAAACATGATTTTAAGCATCACACGAATAACTGTTCTGAACTCGTAAACGTCAAATGCAATGGCTGATTGGTCAAAAACTGTAAATACATTCCGTACGAGTTTGTTGGAATGATGTTCATTCCAATATAGTTTTTAGTTATGGAACTGTATGTTTCTAAAATAGTGTTAGAGAAAAACTGTTTTCGGATTGTTCTATTTATAAATTGGTTTTTATAGTCTCGCTTCCGATGTATGATTATTATTATTAGACAGATTCGCTTTCATACAGATGAATTAGCGGTTATATTCAGCACGGCGGCAGAGGGCGGTGGGCTGTAGTTCCTGGTGCTTTATGCCCAGCGGAAGTAGAAACGTGCATTCATGATTTTTATATATATCTGACCGCTAAATTCAGTTACGTGGTTGTAAATCAACTCTATCAACTCTGTGTAAAGAGAAAATATGTTTATAATGTATTCATGAATTATGAACACAAATATGAATAAAAATATAAATATTTTAGGTGTACTGGATTAAAAAAGTTTCAGTTTCATCATTAAATCAATATGTAAATAGTATTTCACTTTACAAAAATTTAAATTAGTTATTTGAAGGTCACAACTATTTAAAAAATGTGATCTAAATTGTGGCTTGTGGATTTAAAAAAAGGTATTTATGTTATTATGTTATTACATATACATATATCGTACGACGTACGTAATTTTCTCCTTCTGTCTTCTTTAGGAGTTATTTCTTCCTATCTAATTTATTGATTAAAAATTATGTAAACAGGTTATTTTTGTTACTATATGAAACTTAATATTCATTTTATTGATACTGTTTTGTAGCTGAGTTACCTTTATAGAGAAAACAACTGAAAGGACCTAATATATCAATTCAGTGTAAAAAAAGACCAATTTGGTTTAAATTGCTGTCTACAAATATCCTAAAGATATGATATGAGTATATCGCTTGTTCCAGAATAATTTATACAAGCCACAACTCCTCAACAAATAAAGATATCAGAGTGCAACAAAAGCGACGTCAATTTTTCTAGGAGTGTTACCCAGCATTAAAAATGCCGCACCCTGTAAAGCCAACCCAACTTTATTTATTTTCAAATGATAGAACTTCAACGTCTCTTTATTCTCCATCGAAGGATATTTTTTTTAAATAGAAAACCGGTTCATAAATGATGGAGGTATTTTAAATTATTTTTTGGCTAAAATCGGACATTATTATAATTATTATTTCACAGACTTTATAGCCCCACTTCTTAGCGTATACACTGGGAAACATTCATTCATTCATGCTGCAGACAGTGATGGGTTGAATATCCATCCCCGCCCACAGTAGAAATTAGGCTCAGGCGAGGGGAGGAAATTCATCCTGTCCCAAAACCTTTGGTACAATATGACAAGTTTGTAACGCCTTCTGGCTATCTCTAATGAGACAGTCCGAATGCTGCGATGTTCCTGGTCAATCTAGTTGTCATCATTCCCTCTGCCGATATTACCAGAGCGTATATCTCCACCTTCTCCAGTCTCCAAAGGCGTTTCCGCTCGATTGAGAGGTTTTCGTATTTCGTGATCTTTTCTTGTTCAGTCTTCTGAATGCTAAGGTGGATAAGTAATACATAAAGTAAGGTGGATAAGTAACACATGTCTATGATCTCTTTGTTGTTCCTTGTTTATCAGTACTATATCTGGTCAGTTGAAGTCCACTGTTCGGTCGGTGATGATTAGCCTATCCTAATACATCATTACTACTTCTGATTTCAGCACAGCTTCGTACTTGTGTGCATCAAGCATACCTCGGACAGAGTTTTTTTTCCGAACTGCTTATTAAAATTAATTACGAATTAATACGAATAAAAATTATTACGAATAAATTAATTTCGAACCGCGTATTATCAGTAACTATCGAACTCTGTATCGTAAAAAACACAAAAATTATTGTTAAAGCCTATAATATATCTAATATATAAGCTCTATTTAATCGAGCTGTTATTGGATACAGAAGATAAACCAAGCTAGAGTTTCTAATTTAAAAAAAGCGGTTAGGTACAGCTAATGCTGTCAGGTGGCAGCATTTTGTGTGCAGGTCACATGCGGGCGTAGTGAGAACGAGCAACGGAAAATCCCATTTAGGATACATAAATAATGTTAAATAATATGAATCTATTGGTACGATGCCGAGCGGATGCCTTGAGAATAGTGAGAATAGACATTTAAACGAAATAAAATGCATCCCTATAAACTAATACTAACTGAGGAGCTCACTGAAGAAGATTTTGAAAGAACGTTTTTTTTGTGAAGAATGTTGTCCAGCTACAAAATGTTTTGTTTTCTGATGAGTTCACTTTACGACTATGTTAATCGTCAACTGTCGCTACTGGTCTAAAGAAAATTCTCACTGGATGTGGATGAGAAAGTTACATACACAAAATCCTGAAAAGGTTCATGTTTGGACAGGGATAATTGGAGATCATGCCATCAGGCATTTTCGTTGATGGAAATTTGAAGAGATATAATTATTTTATTTAGCACTGCCCCAAAATAATGTCGTGTCAAACTTATCCTTCTTGAGAAAACCCACAAGTTCCAACTAATGTGACATGGTTCCAGCAGGACCATTTTTTTCTTTTAATACATTATCAATAATGAAACAGTGTTAGTTATTAAGTTTTTAGTTTGTTGTAGCGAATTTCGTCAATCAGATGAATTTATTTTTGTTACTGTTAATTTATTCAGTTTTAAAACCATAGCGTAAAAACAAAGTGTAAAAGATCTTTCAAATGGGGTATCACAAACTTACTTCCAATTAAAATATTTTGGGGTTACAACTGTCACTAGAATGACGTTGAATGAAATTTTTACGTTGGAAGGTGTAATTTTCGAATCTAAAATTGACTTGTCTCGGTATTTTACTCTGGATTACATTTTTTTTTATCGTAACTGTTAACTGATATAGAAGGGAGGTCAATTATGGATCAATCACTCTGACTTACTTTTGTGGGGTATATGAAATAATTTTTTTTGAACATTTTTGTTAAAAGCAAAACAAATTGCTTGTATATTAGTATTGATATGTACTTATACTTGTTATTGGCCATTAATCATGGTTTTTAAATTTTACAATATTCTTTTACTATTTGTTTCGATAATATTCTCAAAAAATCATTGTTCTTGTATACTCTTCAGTAGCTTCTTGACAGTATACTTCAACGGAAGAAGCACTCATCTCTATAAATAGACTATGATTTAATAACGACATAATGTGTCGCAATTAAATTATTTGTATTATCATATTATGTACATACGTATATCATGTTTTTAAATCTTATTAGATGTACATGCATCTGTCTTCTTACAGTATTGAGAAACATTATCATGAGAAGTACCCAAGTGCAGAATTTTGAATTAGTTTTTTTGAAAACCCTTGGAGCTCTCTACTTGTGGTCTAAGACGGATCTAATGGTCAGAGATACCAACATTTACTGTTTAATATTAATGAAAATACCTATCTAATTATATGAACATTTATTGTGAGTAATAAATTCGTGAAAATGTACTACTCAACTCCTTATTACAGGTGATATTTTACTCAGAAATAGAAAAATTGACGCATAGACACGGAATAGTGCATTTATGTGAGTCATATGAAGCCTGAATGACGGTGTATGCCTCGGTGTATGTATACTAGGAATGTAAAACAATTTAATAAGAACAAATTAACATACGTGAGATTGATTAATATCAATGTCAAATATGGAACAATTGTAGAGTCTGGAAACCGCGGACTCTAACAGAACCGTATTAAGGAAAATTTGACGAATAATAAGTAGCGGTGGTGGTTGGTGGAATTGGAATTTCCCGTATTTTTGTAAGGATTAAGCATACAATTTTAAAGAGTGAAAATTATGTCTAAATAGAAGGTTACAATACCAAAATAATTAAAACGTTGCTTGCAAAAAAAAAATAGAAAAAAAACGCCCGCCTTACCAGAAAATTTTGGAAAGGTGGTTTGAAGTTGTTTTGATACTCTAGCCTTCTATTTATGTCTAATAATGACTCCCTAAAAATGATGTGTTTTTCATGTTTCCTCCCAAAAATATGAGCATTTCCAATTCCACTAGGCGCCGCCCCTACCTACTCCACCTTAATACAGGTCTGTAATGGTCTGGGATCTGATATGAGAGATAAATCTACTTTTACTGTATTTTTTTAATTAAGCGCCGTTTTTCTATTTCAATTAAATATTTAATGTTTTTCTTTACTTAAGGGGTTAGGTGGGTTTGAAAATTTCAAAAAACCGGTTTATTTTTTTTTGTCTTATGAAATAGTACAATATGTTTAAAATATTCTCCTAAAATTCAAATCGATCCGAGTAAAATTCTAAGAGATAGACCCTTCGGAAGTTCTGCCCATCAGGCCTCGTCAGTGCAGCGCTTCGCAGGTATTGTCGATTTCCAGATAAGAATGCGCCCCCTAGGCGTGTGACAGTTGATTACTCGCTTTCTCCATGTTTGTTTACGTTTGCCAGCTTAATAGTGTCGGAAGCGATGATTCTATGTAAGTTAAAAAAAAATATTTTTTTGCATATTATTTCAATTTAAAACTTTAAACGCGTTTATCTCAAAACTCATTTTTTAAGTCGGTGGACACGATTTCTCGAAAAATTATGAAGCGATTTTGTTCAAATTTTGCACACATCTTTGAAATAACATTATCTAGTCATTGAACGAAGGATTTTTTTTTTATTATTACAACTAATTTTTTCGAGCCAATACATGGCGAAAATTTGACCAAAAAATATGTTTTTTTGTTCAAAGTCTGTCAAAAATTCAGGTTTTATTTTATTTTTTTTCCTTCGTCCAATCACGAGATTTTATCCATGTACTAATGAAATATTTTTGGTTTTTTGATTTTTTGGATGAACCAATAATGAGTTATGCTGTCCACGGCAAGAGCATTTTTATTTGAGACGTCAAGGGAGATGAGGTACCAATGGCTGAGTTTTCGGAATTTTTTAAATAAAAAATTTCACAAAACACTTTTTAAATATGTATCTTTGACATGCTGAATTGTTTAAATAAAATATATGATTGTATATATTACAAAAAAAAATAGTAAAAATACCCTTGTTTTGAACCTCTGAAACCCACCTAACCCCTTAAGCGTATTTAGGTACTAATAAATTATCTATAACTGCTATTGCTCATATTTTTGTGTATAGTAGATTTAGTGTTTTTCGTATACTGTTTGAAAGAACGTTACTAAAGAAAAACAGCTCTGCATTATCTGAAACAAAGAAAGTAAAATAAAACTTTTTATAGTGACTTGGAACAATGATTAACAATTTACTACCATAACATTCAAATAATTTTGGTGGTCATTACTAAAGTATTAGAGGTAAATCTATTTTTATTATATTTTTGTAATTAAGTGTCTTTTTTCTATTTGAATTAAGTATCTGATGTTTTCTTTACTTAAGCATAATTACTAACTAATTATGTTAACTATAACTGCTATTGCTCATATTTTTGTGTATAGAAGACTTAGTGTTTTTCGTAGACTGTTTGAAAGAACGTTACTAGAGAGAAACAGCTCTGCATTATCTGAAACAAAGAAACTAAAAATAAAACTTTATATAATGACTTGGAACAATGATTAACATTTTACTGCCATAACATTCATATAATTTTGGTGGTCATTTCTAAAGTTGACAGAAGCGGGACGCGTCACAGAGGCGTACGCATCATAAGTATAATACACGAAAACAATTAGTATTCTTTCGCACGTTTGCCACATTTTATTATGAAATTATATCACACTACTCAACGTACTGTGTACAACAGGTCCAGTCGTCACAGGACTCCTGCAATCATATCAAATTGAGACAACCCTAATACATGCTACACGAGTTGCCTTTTTGTTACGTTGCTGTATGTCAACTTTAATCATTACCTACATATATCCATTGTAGTTCCTGAGACGTATTTATTACAAAAAAAATATCACTATGCCGATGTAAAAAAAAAAAATAGAAAATAACGACCGTAATTATCTAAATAAATGTGATGTGGTCTGTGAAAAGGTACCAGATGTCGGAAAAGTGAATTTTGCGCTACAGCCCAAAACGCAGTTTCAAGTCTAAACATACTAATTCCGGATTTCAACGGATATTCACAGGTGCTAGACATATCTGGCAACCGTGTATTGTAGAAATAAGTCGTCTACGACGTGATATTTCAAGTGTACGAATGATTTTTTCGTACACAGTTCTGTTCCAAAACATTACATATGTTTTTCTCAAAATTACGATTTTACATATTGAAACTTACCTGCTTCCAGTGCGCTATATTAACGCTAGAGACTTCATTTTTTTAAATGAAGCGAAATTTATGCTCTGTCGAAATCTGACCCCCACCCGAAAACAGTTTTTCCGACAGTTGGTACCTTTTCACAGAAATCATCACAAATAACAAATATTTTGCTTGTAATATAATGCGTATATTTACGTTTTTGTGAAGCAGAAAGATGCTAGTAATATCTGAGAGAGTATAGTATGTTATCAGTAGAGCACGTAGGTTAATAATATATTCCAGGACCGGTGTTAACGCGACTGGAATATTGTTGTAACGAGATATTGAAAAAAAGCGTCATCAAATCTGGCTATGAACGAAATAAATACAAATAGCGGTTATGTTGAAGCTCGAAACGAAACATTGTTGTTGTCAAACTGTTTCCAAATGACTGCCACCAGTTGTAAAATAAATAATGGCTGTCACATAATGTAACAGCCTTGACAATTAAATAATATTATAAATTTAAGATCAAGAATAGAAATACGTTTTATTTTGGTTAGAAAACTTGATGACATATTTTTTGAGTATCAGTTAAGCTGCTGATCGATCCATAATTCGTGTGCATGAAACGTAGAATAAGTTTGTAAAAATGTCGGAACAACGTCCGTCGCATATGACGGTGGAGCGTTGGATAAACAATTTTGAGGAACTGACCTTTAATGTGAACTGTATTATACCGTGTATGACAGTGTACTGACGTGGCACGGAAAACATAAGTTTTTCAGCATGTTGTTACAGACAAACATAAATCTCGTGTAAGTGGTGGTGTGAGTGGGCGAGACAGATAAAGACGATTTAACTTGGATTTAGTCAAAATGACTAAAACTTAGAATTAGTAGTGTGTAATATTCCAGACGCATTCGCGATTATCCCGAGTTCAGTTCAAGTTGTCCAGAACGCTGTGAGTGGAAAGTACGCGAAGTTAGTTTACCTGCAGAAACAACTGTTAGACGATTTTATTGCACCACTGTGTGAGGATATAAAAAAATATCGTCTCGTAATTGCACGATAAACCTATGTATATGGCTTAGCGTTGACGAAACAATGAATGTTAAAGGAAAGAACACACCTAGTGGTTGAGGAACTGAATTAGGAAAAGCCATGAGAGTGTATTTGAAGGCATCAAGGATATATTAATTTAATCCACGTCTCATATTTGGCACATAGCCTTCACCGAATTGCCGAAACTGTTACTCTGTAACTGTTGGTAGCCTTGAATATGATACAAGTGAATGTAATACAAATATTTGTGAAAGCAACATCCAGAAGAAAAACGTTTTCGAGCGTTCTACCAAGGACACCACTACCAGCCTAACTTTAGACAGGCGCTAGAGCTTAACTTCTGAACATGTGGAACCTGTTTAACATTTCGGAAAGCACTAATAGTGGTATGGCGCACTGGAGCCGACCCTGGTAAAACATGGATATATTATTAACCTCCGAGCTCTAGTTGTTCATGTAATCAGATATAATGAACGACATTTACTTATTCTAATTTCATTACCACATACTGTGTATGCACATTCATCTCCACTCTTTTTTTTTTTTTGGTGTGTAGGTACATATGTTTGTACAAAAATGAATCTGAAGTTAATGGTGAGAATTAGAAATATATATGCACCTACTATCTATACACTGAATGTTCATAACTATGATATAAGAAATAAATAATACTGGAAACTTTTTTTTACGTTACTGAGTTTTTTACTATTTTCCCTATTTATTATACACCAACCATAGTACAATTTTACTCGTTCATTTTACATTATTTTTATTCTCTTATCAATATCTTGAAATTTAAACCCAATATTTAACAGCCATATCTAAAGCGTTTACAAAGTACAGGTCTATTTAATTTTTCTTGTATTTGTCATAAATTGATCACATTATTTTACCGTTCCTTGGTCGCATATTTTTTGGTCCATTCTTAATTATTTTTTAAGTACTATTTCTTGTTCCTTTCGACAAAAATATTGTCGAAACATTTTATTTTCACTGTCACACAAATTAGCGACGTATTTGTCATCTCCATAATAATCTACACTAGTACTAGGTTGTTGATGTCACGATTTGAACAATATTTTTGTAATTAATGACGATATGAAATAATATCTAATACTAATGAAACCACAAAAAATATATACGAAACCGATGAAACCGTGCATTGATAAAATGTAAATTTCTACCATTTTTTCTTAATTTACCTGCTTTTACTTTTTGCTTAATTTACCTGCTAGTCTCGGTGCAATAAATACCTGTGTGAACCTGGAATCCAACTTAACAAAAACCGACTTTTTTCATTCGATTGTATTTGTACGTCCTTAAAATCGTTTGTACCACTTTGGAAACGATAGTACCCGTTCGTAAGATTGATTATTTCGTTTGTACCTCAATGAAAGGGTTTGTACGGCTTTGGAAACGATAGTACGCCTTCATATTATAGAGTGTTAGTTTTGTGCCTCCTCAGAAATTTTTTGCGCTGTCTACTAACAATTTGTAAGTTAACGTGTTGTCGAGTATTTGGTTTTATCTCTTTGCACAAGTTCAAAATCTTTGAATCAATTTAAAGTGGTTTGTACCTCGCGAACCATACATCTGAAAAGAAAATTAGTGAGCTGGTATATGTACATATATCAAGGAGTAGCAAACAACAATTCCTGACGAGAGGAAAAACCTAAAAATAAATATAAAACTTGAAAAGTATACATAAAATTGTATTTTTTAGTAAAACTTTTAGTATAAAAATCACTCATATTTATGTTTTTGACAGTGTGTTACAAATTGTTAAGGAGGCACAAAACCAACACTCAATAATATAAAGGCGTACTATCATCCTACCGTAAAAACTCTTTCGTAGAGGTACAAACGATTTTAAGAGGGTACAACGAAATAATCAATCTTACGACGGGGTACTATTTTTGCTAATATATATGATTCAATAAATATTTTCAAATCGGTACAAACGATTTCGTAGAGACACAAACGATTTTAAGGAGGTACAAACGAAGTATTCAATTATATGTATGAAAGCGTGCTATCGTGATATCGTTACAAACGGATCATTCGTCGATGCGGCTAAGTTACGCAGATTGAATTTTTTTATTTGTGCACTATTTGCCCCCCCCGAAGGTACAAATGAAATAAAATGCGGCACAAACGGGTACAAACCGGGTACAATCGAATGCAAAAAAAATTAGGTATATTGCGTGAAGTGAGTTGCCAGCAATTTATCCACCCCTGGCATTTCCAACCCATTAAATTACAAATGAAATAAAAAAGTGCTACCAACGGGTACAAACCGGGTACAATGGAATGCATAATGAAAAAATGCTATTGCAGAAGACTCCTGCCATTTCCGCACCCTTAAGGTCCAAACGAAATTAAATGCGGTACAAACGTGTACAAAACCGGGTACAATCGAATGAAAAAAAGAGAAGTCGGTTTCCGTTAAGTTGGTTGCCAGGTTCACACAGGTGCAATAAACGGACAAAAAAATTAATGGAACACCGTGGATTCTGCAGCACATTATTGACTCAGTTAAAGTCACTAATAAGAGCTCATTTTTGTATAAACATGGGCGCTTGTCATTTTCTTTAAATAGTCTTATTTTTTCGAAAATATGGGTTCTTTTTAATATGGAGTTTTTTTCTCTTTTTTATGTACCCGGTAAAAGTACCCTTCACAAAATGTGACAGCCTTGATAAATCAATGAGGTTACCGTAACCATAGATTAGAGAAGTTTTAGGTTATAATTTAAGATTAAAACTAGAACTACGTCGTTTTTGCTCAGCCAACTTTGATGACGTTTTTTTTTTTGGATGGTTAGTTATATCCTATGTACTACACTTACAGTTTTGAACTTCTCCAGTGTCATTTCGCCTACTCCTGGACCGTAAAAGTACAGGGGCTTTGGGTTCCCACCATCATTAACATTAGTTTCCTTTGTAAAGCTGTGCTGTAGGTATACCAGTTGAGTTCGTTGTAAATAATACCGGAAATCTCCATACCCTAAAACAAATAATACATATTTTATTAATTCTTTACCGACATAAATGTTACATAATGAACTTTATTATTTGTAAATTGATGTTTATTGTCTAATGAATAAACTGTTTGTCAAAGTGAACGTAACACATTTTAGATGAGCGCCATTTGCATTCTCTTCGGGCTACAGACTTGCCGTTTGAAAATTTAGGTAATCTATTGGTTAGGCTGTGGCTTAAGGGATTCGCCGTCCACACACCAAAAACCAACCCTATGTCATAATTTGAATTCATAGGCTCCTGGCGGCATTTCAGAGACCTACAGGCTACAGGATTGTCTGAGAAAGACACTGGCAGGTAAATACTCTAATCTGGCACACATTAAGACCTCCCCAACATGTGCTGATCGGTTGGTCGCTGTATTATCCTTTCAACCCTTCTCCGGCCATCGTGAGCAACCAGTTTGCAGTTACGCTGGGTTTTGCTTGCTCTCAGCTTTGTTGAGTAGTTCCATTGATATTAAATTCCGCCAAATGCATTGATCTGGGATGCGACAACGTGCTTTCACCCTTTGACAACTCAAACACCCCTCCAGGCTACACGTACACCAACTCTCCATCCACTTCCTCTCATTCAACTTCTGTTGAAGGCTACGTGGGGTGTGGTTTGGTATCGAATTCATGCCGTGGCTCTTGACTGGACCCATTGCGACCAGCAGGCTGAACGTTGAAAGTAAAATTCCACCACTAACCCACCCTATTTCGCGCTGAGGGGTTGTAAGAAGGTCTCTACAGTTGGGGTGACTCAAAAAGCCTTCCTCAGGATGCTCGAACCCTTCCACCCCGAGTCGTCCGTCTCCTTAATATCATATTTTGCGTTCCATCGCTCTCTTTTTATGATCCCCTCCAAAAAATATTTGAGAGGGTTAACATTCTTAAAAGAGAGGGTTTTGAGTGGGCGTAACCTTCCTTTGCACTTGTACGAATTGCCAATAACGACATTCGTGAGAGATGTTCAGTGCACGCGTTCCTTGCGATTTGAACGCGTACATTTTCGATTTGACCAGCGCCTGGAAGGTGTCCACCTAACAGGCTTCAATCGAAACATTTGAGGAAACAGGTATTCTCTGAGTGACCTACCTTTTAGGCGCTGGTGCTACCTCTGTGTTGCTTCTCTCATGAATTTTGTGATTGTCAATTCGTACAAGTGCAAAGAAAGATTGCACCCATTCAACAAACCATCTTTCAAGAATTCTCACCCACTCAAAAATTTTTTGATGGGGGTCAAAAAAAAGAAGATGCGATGCAAAAGAGGATTTGATGAAGACGAACGATACGGGGTGAGCCGAAAGGGTTAGAGCATCCTTAGGAATGTTTTCTGAGTCACCTCATGTATAGAGCCCAGCGTGGCAAATTTCCAGGGGATGAGTTAATGGAATTTAACTTTTGGCGTTCAACCGGCTGTTCGCAGTGGGTCCAGTCAATTCCAAGAGACTTTGATTTATGCCACTATATGAATTAGAGACCAAACGACACCCCACGCAGCCTCTAACTGAGGGGAAACCAGGGGCGGTTGGTGAAGGTTGATGTAGGGGTGGTCTAGAGGGGTGCTTGAGTGTCAAAGGGTGTAAGCACATTGTAGCACCCCAAACCTATTTATTTGGCAGCATTAGGATCAATGAAATCGCTCAACAGAGTTCACAGCAACCAAAACCCAGCAAAAGGGTGGTTCACGGAGGTTGTAAAAGTGTTAGAAAAGTTCGGAAAGGATCGGAAAGTGATTAACCGTTATGAGTCACACAAGTCTTAATGTGTGCCAGGATAGGGTTTTTACCCGTCAGTCTCAGCCATCCTATAGGTTTCTGAATTGCCGCCAGAATCTGGTAAATTCAAATTTTGAAGTGGGTAATATCAACATTATTAAATATGTAGATACTTTGACACGGTTTTTTGGTTGTTAAAGATTAGTAATTAACTTCACTAGGTATTCAAAAGATTAGAAGAAGGAAAAAATCTTGAGGTATCTATTAAATTTAGAAATGGAATGACATATTCATGCATTAAATGTCAACTACTCTTACATGTAACTAACAATAAGTCTTGTTTTCGAAGATGGGATTTTAATTCCAATAATTAATTATATTTCCTGCTTATATGTACATTTCATATATTATGTAAATGACATATGAACAGGATCGGGGTCGGATATTTTTATATTTATTGTCCTTACTAAAAAACTTGTAGGTTTATTGTGTTAATTGCTTTGACTTTGACATGTACTATCGTCAGTTATAAGGAAATTCCCACTTTCAAAAACAACTTGCATAAACAGTACAACTTTTTAAGTAACTAGCAATTTACCTCCAAATACACCTCATTTGCAAGCCAGAAAAACACCAATAATTGCAATGTGTCCACGATAACAGCCAGTAACCCCCGCAGCACGCCGTAATTCGAAGTCGCCTACGAACGTATAATATGAGGAATACTGCGATTTTATTCTTAAATAAGAAATACCATGTATATCTGGATCACGAATCCTGCTATCTCCATAGAGGTACTAAAGAATTCGATCAGCATTATTTCCTTTGTCGCCTGCTGAAGAAGCTTCATTAAGCTGCAAGTGATCGATACTTAGTACTAACTAGTTATACAGGGTGTTACTAAATCTACTCATACGCAAACTTAGGCCCCTTTTCCGCGTTATTGTCTGTAATATAACAACTTTGTTACAACTGTTACATACACCTTATACCTTATCATTGTATAATTACACTACCCTGCAAAATTTTGAAAATTTTGTGCCCCTGAACAATGAATAGTTGTTTTCGAGGTAATTTTTCCCGTTAAAAATAAATTCGGGCTCAGAATTACTCTATCACGTCAGGTATTTGAAATATTCTAACCTAAATGTGCAAAAAATACTGTTTTTTGACATATTTGAGGTTATATAGCACCGCGAATTTTTTTTTCTCAAAAAAACTATGTGTGGGATATTATTGTACAATTTTGTTGTCACAACGTCTACGTTGTACAACATCTTTTTTTTCGCTGAGATATCCATTTTGAAATTTTCATGTTTATGAATTTTTCTGTACTGAAAACCCATTAGGGACGCGCGTATATCAAAAGATTGTTTTTTCTTTCTATTAGGAAACTTAAAAAATATTAAAAAATCAATCAAAGATCAAAAGTTTTTTGCACTTTTAGGTTAGAATATCTAAAAAATCCTACTTTTTTCCGAATTTTCATGGTCACCATATTGAATTATTAATTAAAAGAAATGAAAATATAACTTCAAATTTGACCAGCTATTTCGAACACATAGAAAATGAATGGTCAATCGAATACTCATTTATTTTATCATAATTTCGCATTCTCGTCGCCATATTGCTTCCGCCTTAAAGAATATAGATAACTGTTATTAACCTTTATTTTTTATTTTTATGTTACTATAAATCTCTAGTATACAAAAGAATCTAAGTAAAGACGCCATTCTTTCATAAAAAAGTTAATGAAAGTTCCATAGACGCTATTGTAACTTTAGTCAACTCAGGTCGACCATTAAATTTTCTTCGAAAAATGTTGAAAATCTGACCTTAGATTCTGAACGAACAGATATTTTGACATTAGAAAATATTGACTTATTATTGATTTTTAAATATTTTTTTTTGTTTCTTAATAAAAAAAAACATTCTTTTGATATACACGTGTCCCTAATGAGTTTTCAGGTATATTGAAAATCACAAACATGAACATTTCAAAATGCGATATCTCGCCGAAAAAAAAAAGATATTTAAGCATACTCAGCGGCATTTGAAAGAGGAAGACTTGTACTTTAAGATCCCACACATAGTTTTTTGGGAAAAAACAAAGGTCGCGGTGCTACAAAACCTCTAATATGTCAAAAAAATGTCTTTTGCACTTTTAGGTTAGAATATCTCAAAAACCTGACGTGATAGAGTATAGAGCAATTTTGATCTCGGATTTGCTTTTAACGAGAAAAATTGGTGGCAAACTCTTGCAGGGTAGTGTTATTTTGAATTTGTAAATACTATACAATATGTTTGTAAAATATTAAGATTTTTTGTGTATGTATTTGTTTGCCCATAGAATATTATGTAGAAGAATTATCAGTATCTAGTCGCAGGTAGGTTTTACAGATAGAAATTCAGAGAAAAGGGTATATATACAGGGTGATTAACGAGTCGTGTTCATTAAGAGTTTTGGAGTTCTGGTCGGAATCTAATTTTGAAAATTTGGACCTAATGGTAACAGGATATCTCCAATTCAATGAAAATATTGTATAAAAATGTTTTATTAATCCTTTTTTATTAAAAATCCAAGTAGCTAGAAGTTCATTAGAGTTCGATTAATTCTCTGGGTGAAATGGGGCTTTGTTGTAACCCTAGCTGTTACGTTACAATGTAAATGATATGATCAAAACTACACAACCTTTTGTAACGAACCGTGTCGCTAACGGGTTAAAATGTATGTAAATACTTATGTAAACCTTTACGTAAATCGCACTGTACTAATTGAAGGAGTCTCTGACCACAGACAAATTGGATGGTATATGATAACTAGAGACAGGATCAGTTTTGTGCAGAACTAATAGTAACAGCTTAGGGAACCAATTAGTGTTGTGCAGAGGAGATAGTTACTTAGGCCCCGAGTATATGCCCGGTACTTTTGGTCCCGGTTAAGGCATATACATACCTTTTCACAGTCTTAGTGCCTATTTAATTAATCGGCCTTAACTGGGAGGGTAAAAGTACCGGCTCTACATTTGACTAACAAGTGGTTGATGTTACTTGCACCGTGTATACTCGTTACTGTACTCGCAGTAGGCTCATCTGAGTTTGTCAAATGTTTTGTGTTGGTGAAATGCACTTTAATATGAGAGGAGTAATGTATTTTCAAGAGGTACTTACACCTTGTCCTCATAAGGGTGAATTGCAAAAGACGATATTTTACACGTCACCGTATTTCGTAAAACATAAATAGTTTAGTGGGCCTTCCTGGCTAAAGCGGATTTCATCTGTAATCTATCTAACTTTTAAAATGATTCCTAACTAAAATAATTTTGCATACCGTTTGACAACTAGGTTATTTAGAGTTGAAAACATTTCAAAAATTAACTAAAATGCAAAATAAAGCGTACTTATTTGCACTACAGTAACGATTACGTAAAAGAAAGAATAAAAGACCATACAATATCTAAATAGCCGTTGCCATTTCCCATAGTTAAATGACCACATTACCTTCAATCTTCAAAATACAAATAGCCCAAAAATAATCAGTAGCCCAGAGCCAAAGTATGCCCAGTCCAAATTTGCTTAAAATGTGATAAATATGCCAAGTACTTCAAAATTCAATGAAGAATATATTGTTATTTTCAGATTTAAAATAGGATCTTTTGTTTTGAATTTAGATGTTTATGAACTGTGCCACGTCCATGTTGATACAAGAGTCAAACTATGCCACGTCCAGTTAACCTTATTTGTATTTGACTTGTTGATATTTGTGAATGTGCCAAGTCCATATCACGTACATTCTTTGATGTGTGCGGAACGTTGGTGGAGCTAAGTTTTAAAACTAATAGTGTTTTATTGTGATTTTGTTCATCTCAAGTGTAAAAATGTTGACCAGAGCACAAAAAATGGTGAATATGGTATAAGCAAAGGAAGGCTGCCAAGTAGAAGTGGAGAATACGACGGGAGAAAAACAAGGTATGTTTGTCTTTTATAATATAATATAATACTTTATTACACATATTACCTTTTTTTATACCAGTTCAGATGTGTTTGAATTATTAAATAAGTATTATTCTCAGTACAAGACATGTTTCAAGTTGGTTTTGGACTTGGAATATTCTATTCATACTTTCAGAACGGTCTTGGCATGGAAAAACGAGAAAATCTGTGAATACACCAAATTGTCTACCATGTCTGCGAAACGGCCCAAGGCCGATTTCTTCAAAGAAGTATGAACACCTACAAAAAGTTACTCAAATGGGTCTGTTAACGATTTCACAACTTCTACAACAGTCTTAAGCAAGGAAGAACGTCTGATGTGAAATAACAATGTTTTCAAGTCTTTTATACTTTCTAGGAATAAATATTTATATTTTTTAAACTAACGCCTTTATTTTCGTCAAATATCAAACTTTCTATAAATATTAAAATAGACCAAGTCCAATAGTGATAGCGATGTTCTGGACTTGGTATAAGTAAATTGTTTTTTCTCGAGTCAGACTATACCAAGTCCATTAGAAAAAAAAGCATAAAGTTTTATGAATTATTGACTGTATAAATTTGAAAGCCACATAAAAACAAAATTATTAAATAAGATTTAGAATGGCCTAAGTAGTTTTGAAAGCCGGCAGAAAAGAAAATGTTCACTAAAAAGTTTTAAAGTGAAATTTCTCGTAATTCAATAATTGGACTTGGCATACTTTGGCTCTGGGCTACTGTAATATATGTTGAAACAAACATGACGTAAGAGAGCTATTCATAAAATAGCAGAGAGCAGCAGAAAACGTATTTACCTTCTATACACATACACATAAAACTATAGCTTAAAAAAAATTGTTAAAGCCTTAGATACAGAAGGAAATGCTTTTCTTTATTTGAGGCGGAAATTCGTGCGTATAAGTGAGGCAAAGCATAACGAAGGAATGTTCGTTGGGCCGCAAATACGAACTCTTTGAAGAAGAGTTTTGAAACTACACTTTCGAGAAAAGAAAATATGGCATGACTGCCTTCAAACATGTATGTAGCAACATTCTAGATAACAAGAAATCGGACAACTACAAAGATCGGATTGAAGAACTTAACCAATCTTACAAGACGTTAGGTTGCAACATATCACTTAATCTGCATTTTCTTCACTCCCATTTGGAATTTTTCCCAGATAATTTTGGTACAGTTTGAACACGGTGAAAGATTTCAGCGGCAAATGGCTTAAATGGAGCGGTATAGCGGAAAAAAGCGGTAGGTATAGTGGCGATCCTAGCGAATACAGGCGAAAATGACAACAAAATAATTTATTGATTGTATTGTACTTTTTTCGATACAAAATGAAGTATATTTTGTAAAAAAAGATTTTTTTATCTTTCAAAATTCACTAGATTGCATGGTTTGGGTTTCTCATATTTTATATTCTTCTCTTCTCTAAAAACTTATGGGTGATAGATAAAAACCGAGCTCATATTTAAATTCAGCACATTACAGTAGACAAAAAACCCAAAAAAATATCAGGGAGCGACAAAAAATATCAAAATGCAGAACAGTGTTATTAATACATACAATTAATATTTTGTCCCGGCTCTTTAAGGAGTGTTGTTCCCAAATAGACCTTAATTCTGATATAGTAAGGACATCTAGTAATGTTATGTCAAATTTATTATTTCGTTGTCTGTAGTATTTATTAATTTACTCATCTTTCGCAGCTGTCACTTTTGCTACTAGTAAAAAATGTAAAGTCTTTTCGCCATAATATGAATTTCCATAGTAAAATGCCAAAAGACACATCTGTATAGCGTTATGAAAATAGTTATTTCTCTAACACTATCTTAGAAACATAAATATTCCATAACTAAAAACTATATTGTAATGAATGCTATTCCAACGCTCGTACTGAATATATGCCGTATGAATTTTTGACCAATCAGAAGCCGTTTAGGTACATTTTAGATTGACTTGATTTAAGATGAGATTGACAGCTGAGATTCAGGAATAATCTCAGCTGTCAATATTAACTTAAATCAAGTTAATCGCTAAAATGTACCTGAACGTTTGACTTTCAGTTTTTTGTATGATTTCTAAAATCTTGTTAGAGAAAGTATAGTCTACAACTCGTTTGGAATAGCATATTCCACAGTACGCAATATGCGCCATTCCATAACTTGTGGAATATACTATTATTGTGTGTTTACTATTATGCGAGAACGAAGTATGAAAGTTTAATTTTCTTTAGTGGATGAAACACAACTAAAATACAAATGTAATACAACGTTTTTATCCACAATCGGAGCAACATTTACTTGAATTTAATTTATAGATAATATGACATCCCAATGTCACGTTGAGTGGCATTCCTTTCAACTTGGTAGGCTCTGGTTTGGTTTCTTTTTGTGATTTCTACGGTTTTCTAAAAAAATTGGATTTTGGTGAAAAGTGGAAGAAACCGATAATTTCTGCAGAAATTCTCGAGTTTAAGAGGCCACTGCGTTTGTTTTCAGCAAAGTCTTAACTTCTTAACGGGCAAATTAAAGTTAAACTTTAGTATCTCTTCAACATCAAGAAAAAGTGTACACTTTCGTCGATATGGACAAAGTATTCGAGGTTGAAATCTACCACAAAAGTTGACTAAAATAAATATATTTCCCAATTTGGTGAGCTGAGTATTGACGTACCAATTGAAGAAATTCTGCTTGATAATATGGTTGACAATATGTTGATGACAGTAATTTGTTCATTAATAGAAATGAAGTTTAACAAATAAAGGACTTCAACGTCAATATAAATGTAAATGTTAATACCAATAAGTAATTGAATACATTTTTGATTTCTGTTTTTCATTTGGCATTTATTGTTAATGAAATAAAATTGCTTTATTACTAGTCGAATAGGAGATGATCCTATCAAATTCGTAACAAAGGTTTTTTACTCGATTCTTTACTTACCTAATGATTTCTTGATGTTTTTTAATGCAGTTATCAATGAGTAAATTCAGAGCGGATTCAATGCCCAAACCACGCGTTTTCGCTAGTTGTTCTGCGTTAATGTCTATCCTCCTTACCTCGTTGGCCAACATTTTCATTTGAGCCAGTTGGAAAATCACTATCGATACCGGGTTCATCCTGTTGAACATGTGAACGAATACTGCAGTACTAACAGCAAGTGTGTCGAAGAAGTAGGGAACCGCTGGGTACCAGACCTGGTACATAACGCCCACCGTTAAGGGGCAGTCTCCGGTGGAATCGGCCAGCGTGTATAGAATTGTGACCACGTACCAAAAGGTGCCTATGGTCATGGTGAAAACTATCATGACGTATTTGCCTATTATAAGATTCAGTTTACAGTAGTTCTTGTATATATTCTTCGAGGACTGTTCCTCTAGATGATAGTTCGTTTTCTCGTAATTAAAGATGTATTCGTACGACTTTTTGCCGGCCCTCTTTTTGGTCAAAAAGTACACGATCATTGCATTCGTATGGTGTATGTAGAGACACAGGAGTTCGGTGAAAATAAGCGTACAGCCCCATTTTCTCAGGGCGTTGACTAATATGTACTGCGAGAATATGGTAAAGTAAAACATATTAAACTTGCCGTAAATCATGTAGAATTTATTGGTGTTTCCACTTTTTCCAATAAATTGCCAATTATTTGTTATCATCATTAAGTATTTTTGCAAATGCAGCAGTTCCCTCATTTTACTGAAATCAGAAAAAAACATGTACATATGTGCCTTATGAAATGAACAAATAATTATATCGGATTACAGATTTATCTTTAATTGAATTTGAGAAAAAAAAATGATACGTTCGATGGTTACCTTCGGCAAGAAATTAGAGTATGTATGTTTATTGATCAAAAAAAGTATAGATAGAAAAGGTATACTCAAAATCTTCACGAATAGTTCTAACAGACTTTGGGAGATATACTTGAAAATCTTCGAAATGCATGGGCCTATGGGCCATGGATAAACATGTCAGTAACCGAACTGCACGTAGATAGCGGGTAAAACGTACAAAATCTACACATAGTAAACAGTTGCTATTAGCTCTACAGAACTACAAAATAACGACAGTTCTCACAAACAACATTACTGAAATGAAATGAACTATGAAATGAAACAAACAGTCGTCAACGTGTCAGGGAGCTTTTAAGGTATCCCAGCAAAAAAGCGGCAATTGTATATCTGGCGATGTTCAGGCAAGTTTTGTAACAGCTAATCTCACTGGGCATTGTCAGCTAAGAAAACCTTCACAACTTTTTTTACACTTCTTCACATTTATTGAAGCAAAGTTCTCAAACATCCAGCATGTTATTTTCTTAACAAATGTCAACTTTCGATATTCAAGTTTTTTAGTATGTATCTGGTGTATAGAATCGTTGTTTCATGAAAAATGTTAAAATGGAAGATGTGAGGTTGTTTGTATCCTTTTTGCTATTTTTTTTTAAATATTGCTCAATCAACAGGGCATATATATTCATATACTTCTGACCGTAAGAGCATAATGTGCTTCATACTCTTGCAATGCAGTGCAGTTAAAATAAAATCGAAAATGTTCAAGTGTCAAGTTTATCGTGTTAAATTTTTCCAGTTTCAAATCAAACTGTATACATAGTTCAAATGGACATTCTGTATTTTTTGGTCAAGTTGTCTAACTTTCAGTTCTCTTTGTTGTCATACGAAAGTTATGGGTATTAAAGTTATAAATAGAGATATTTCGGTTTTCCTCGGATTGTAAGAATGGTTTTAGAAGTTGTTATCAAATTAGCCATTAATGTAAACAGAAATCTTCTTAAAACACGTAATTAATTGCTATTCAGTGCTTTTTTACTATAAGAATGCTAAGAATAAGTGCATTGCTGCAAATAGGGTTTGTATGTCAAGCAGATAATGGTCAAAATGTCGATAATTTCTTACTGTGACAATTCATCCTACATCTTTGCTTACAATGGATTGCTTTTTAGAATACAAGAACCATTTTTATTTTTTATTTTTTAATATTAAAGTTTCTTATTGCTAAAACAAAATGGCTTTTTTGTACATGTGTTAAATAAATTATTGCTGTAGCGTTGTTGTGGGATACAAATGTTGCGTGGGATACAAATAAAACACTAGATTCTTGACATTAAAATAGTGCGATATAGCTAAACTTACCTTTGTCCTTTTGTGGATAATAAAAAAGTGATAGGGCGTTCAAGTTAAAATTTTGAATTCAAGATTCTTAAAATGTTTAGAAAGATTTCAAAGAATCTGTTTAAAAATTTGGATTCGGGGGTTTTTCTGTGACGAGAAAAATGAATCCGTACTTTGCTATAGATGCTAGAGGGCGCTACAAAATGTACTCTTGGTTTATAAAAATTGGTTATAACTTTTTTCTCAGTGTGTGTACGAAAGTTTTAATAGAAAAATATTAATCTCTTACATATTTTACACAGAATAAGATATACTTGTTTTATGTCAATAAAGTTAACCGTTTTCGATTTATTTATTGTTTTTCCATTGGATGCAATTTAACTTTCAAGATAAATTTTGTAAATAGTTACTTACGTAAAACTACCATAGTAAGCTTTGGTTATTTGGAAAAACCAGTCAAACCAAAAATATCGGGACAGTGACCGTCGCGTGTTATGGTCGAGCGTTGGATAAACAATTTTGCAGAACTGACCTTAAATGACAGTTAACTTCGTTGTACCGTGTGTGATAGTGTACTGACGTGGCATGTAAAAACAGTTGTTTTGCAGCATGTTTCTACAGACAAATATAAAGCTCGTGTAAGTGGTGATGTAAGTGCGCGGGACAGACAGAGACAATTTAACTTGGATTTAGTCAAAATGACGGTAGCATGTAATAATCCATTCGTAAAATTGAATCGTTCCGAGTTCAGATAATGTGTCCTGTACGTTGCGAGTGGAACGTACGGCGAAGTTAGTCTGCCTGTAGAAACAACTCGATTATACATAGAGAGAAGACGATTATACATAGGACAGATGATTATACATAGATCATATACAAACTGTGTGAGGACATAAAAAATCGGAACTGCACGATAAACCTATATGGCGTAGTATTGACGAAACAACGGATGTTAGTAATCTTGACTTTCTCATGTTTCATATTATGTATTTATTTACAGGCAAATAAGTGGATGTCTGTGGACAACATATAACATTGTGCCCTCGTAACAAAACTTTACTTATTTTAAATATGTCCCAGTTACGTATGTAGTTTGATATTTCGTAACGTTATTAACCTCCGAGTTCTAGTTATTATGGTTGATTTTAGATTAAAATAATGGAAATAATATGATTCGCTCTCTCTTTAAGGAACTTATTAAACTTGTTAGTTAAGTTTTCTTGTATTATGAATCTTGAGTGGGTACTGGAACCTTCGTCGTAGAAACAAATAACTGGATGTTTTCCACGAAACACCGAATTATTATACTTTTCTCGACGAAGTTGGCATCTTCAGGAGAAGATTAAAACTAAATTTGAAACAGAAGCAAAAGATAAATTCGAGTATTTCCCTAGAGTCTGGTTCAGCTAGGTGGACGATATCTTCGCGGTATGTGATACAAAAGCAATTAGTTTAGATAATTTTGTTGCTAAATTAAATAACCGTTTCCATACCATAAAATTTACATATGAAATGGAACACAATGGACAGCTACGATTTTGAGATGTATTAGTTATTAGAAACAGTGAAAATAAGTTAGAGTTTGATGTATATAGGAAAGAAACCGCGACTCTTAGATATATTCCCAACGATTCACACTATTCTTTTCAACATTAAATGGCAAGTTTCAATTTTCTAATTCACTGTTTGTTAAATTTCCCCCGCAATAAAGAGAGGTTTGAACACGAGAAAAAATTAATTAAGAATATAGCTAAAAATAACGGTTACTCAGTTCATTGAATAGATAAGTTAATAAGGAAGCATGCATTTAAGAATACCCTGTACAATTCCACGACTTTTCGTAGAGATACTTACAATTCAAAATTTGTTTCGTTACTATATGAACTTAATTCACCCGCGGACTAGATAAAAATTTTAAAAACATTAATATCTATTTGGTTTATAATTCTAAAAATAAACTACAGACGCTTTTGGGTAGCCCCAAAGACAAAATCGACAATAACAACAAGTCAGGAATATACGAAATAAGTTGTAAAGACTTTGATCAAAAGTATATTGGGCAAACAAAAAGATCTATTTTGAGATTTAAAGAACATATGGCTCATTTGAAATATGGCAGAACGGAAAAATCTTGTGTTGCCCAACATGCGTTAGAAACAACCATAGGATACTCATAAATAACTTAAAATTAATTAGAAATGTAACAAACAGTATACAGTTGGATGCTTTTGAAAGTTTAGAAATCATTAAGTGTAACAGTAGTATGAATAGGGTCCGATACCCAATACTGACAATGGACGAAAAGTTTTCTTGGATTTAAAAGTAAATTAATAGTGGTTAATTAAATTTTAAAATTTGTCGTTTTAATGCACGACTAGTTTGATGGCGACTTTTAAGGAAAATTCTTGACAATCGATGAAAATATTTCCGAAATTTGTTAATTTAACCCCTAAAATACGCATAAATACCTATACTTAGCATAAATAAAGCAAAAAGAGGACTGGAAGTTTATTAAACAGAAAACATAACTTAAGCTAAAAAAATAATCGTTTGAACTAACCAAGTTATCTGGATTTGAAATTGGCAAAATGTAACACAATACATTGAACACTTGGTATATCATCTTCGAATTTATTTTAATTGCAGAGTATGGAGTACCTTATGTTTTTACACAATGCCAAAAATGAAATGGGAGCCTACTACTAAAAAAAAAGTTATGACAGTTTTGCCAAACCTTATCTGTAATTTTTTTAAAACATCAAATATCTCCAAAACGGCTGGATTGTAGTACATATTTTCTACTCAAAATTGTGTAGTATTTTAAAATTTGTAAGGATATATGGGTGTTCCATTTAAAATAAGAAAGTTAGTCGACGCCCGACGTTATTTGAATATCCTGTATATTCAACACTATTTTAAAAATATGGCAAAAAGAGTGCAAAGCACATATTCTATTTTAATATTTTTTATGAAACAACAATTCTATAGATCAAATACGCACTAAAAACTTACTCTGTATAGATGATAAATAAGTGCTACCAATTTACGACTTTCAAATGGGATGCCAATATATTATATGGGATCCATATATGTTATATGCCATACAATTATAAATGGGATGCCATATATATTATAATAAGTGAGTTTTTATTCACTCAATTATTTTTTTGGCCTTTTGAAGTTTTTAATTTAAATGTGTCATGACGTGACTGATATTTTCAATGATATGATGAATGATATGATGAATGATATTTTCAAATCGAAAATTTCTGTAATTAAATGAAAAGTAATTTCAAGTTTATGAAACATTTTCCAACAACTATTTCAATTTTTCTCCTCCTACCTCCATCTTGTACATCATAGATAGCAGTAAATCATATAATCGTATGTTATCTTCCGGTTTAGAACTGTCTTCATTACATTATTACATTAGATCAATTGTCCAAATATTGGTGTCTTTTTGTCTATAAAAATATTGTAAGAGTACTAAATTATTACTACTAAAGAATTTACTCAAAAATATCCGCCTTCCACCATCTTCCGAAAAATGCGATTTTTTTCAAAAGCTTTATTTACATTAAAACAGTTATCTATTTTACGGCATTCACACTTTACTCTGATTCACTGCTTGTAAAATTACATTTAAGATTCAATCAAATACAAACTAATGATTCATCTACATTTCAGGTTGAATCAATAATACAAGTAGCCGAAGATATTCCACTTGAATAATCCTAGTGATCTTAGAAAATCCTTATACCATTTTATTATTAAAAAATATGATAAAATTTGACAGATAAGACGATAGCCATTTGGTCACAACCACCTTGTGAATTATAAAATGTTAATCTAAAAATAATGTAATCTAGACGTCATATTTTCCATAAATGGGGGAGAATTTGTGCATTACAAAAAGTAATGGTGCTTCTATAGTAGTGGTATTTTCGAATGGTCCGTGGTACTAATGGGTTGCTATTTGACTAATAATATGCTACTTGACTGAATTTTTTTAGGGTTACTAGGACTATGAATGAATGAATGAATGAGAAAAGTGGGCAGGAAAACCCATGCACTTAGGCCGCCTGAATGGCCCATTGTGCACCCACATTCCATGAGTATTCACCCAGGTATGCCGAACTCTCTAGCAAAGGCGCATTTTTTCCTAGGGTGAATACTCTTAACATCCTCTGGGTTCAGAACACAGCTCCCAAAGTGCCGTTCTCTGACCCTTGCAATTGCAGGGCATTCTGTGAGGATGTGAGATGCACTCTAAGGAGCTCTTTCATGGTTGAAACCCCCATTGAATAGGGGACCCCTAATATAGGTTCAGGTCCTATAGGGTACCCTATTGATCCTACTCTGGCCAGTCTGTCGGCCTCCTCATTTCCCGGGACACCTGAGGTGTCCCGGTACTTATGTGAGTATCACTCTATTGAAACTGGCCAGATCATTTAGAATCTTTTTACAGTCAAGGACGAGTCGCGATTTGACCTTGCTGGATTCAATAGCCATCAAGGCCGCTTGACTATCCGTGCATATTTGAATCGTTAGTCGTTTGGAGCCGTTTCTAAAAACGGCTCAAAAAGGAGAACGGATTTTTCGACGCGATAATTAGGTAAAAAATAGTAGAAATTGATTGTGTATGTTTTGGATAAAATCGGTATGTAGGAACCTTAGTAAAAAAATCGATAAAAGTGCCGAAAACCGTTTTTTGCGGATTAAGGGACGAAAAATAATTTTTTTTCGTAAAACAAAAAGTATCACGTTGTAGCGCTTGAAAAAACGAAAAAAATGAGTTTTTTTGGTGATCAAAATCGGTTCAGAAGTTTTTGCACAAAAAAATAAAAAAAAGATGAAAAATGCCCATTTTTGAAATTGAATTACAAGGGTTCTAATGGTCGCTTTCTGTCGTATTGTAGCTTTTGGTGGTGCCTATATGCAGTAAAAATTTGAAAGGACTTTTCGAAAAATGGCTTGAACAAGCCGAAAAATGGTCATAGAGCATTTTCCCTGGGCTTAAATTACTCGTAATTAAATTCCCTACAAATCCATTATCGTGACTTGTGGGAGAGGTTCATTCAGTCGGCTGAAAAACGCGTTTGAAAATAAAGCCTCGCGTTGCTTCGAGCGCTCAGGTAAGTGAGTGAAGGGGAAGTGGACGCGTGGGGGGGGGGGGCCTCTCCCGCCGCAGACTTCTGTCAGCGCGTCTGCGGTGGGAGAGGCTTCCCCTCCACGCGTCCACTCGCTACGAACGCTCGAAGCAACGCGACGCTTGATTTTCAAACGCGTTTTTCAGCCGATGAATGAACCTCTCCCACAAGCGATAAGATGTGTAGGGAATTTAGTGACGAGATTTAAGCCCGGAAAAATGCTCTACTACCATTTTTCGGCTTGTTCAAGCCGTTTTTCAAAAATACCTTTTTTTTAATTATTTTCTGATTTATGCAAAAAGTGCTTATTATTTTTTGCATGAAAGTTTTAGTGCAGATAGGCACGATCAAAAGCTCCAGTTCCTACGACCATTAGAACCCTTGTAATTCGATTTCAAAAAATGGGCATTTTTCATCGGTTTATTTTTTTGTGTAAAAACTTCTGAACCGATTTTGATCACCAAAAATTAATTTTTTCGCTTTTTCAAGCGCTTCAACGTGCTTATTTTTTGTTTTACGAAAAATATTTTTCGTCCCTTAATCCGTAAAAAAGCGGTTTTTCGGCACTTTTTATCGATTTTTTTACTAAAGATTCCTACATACCGATTTTATCCAAAACATACACAATCCATTTCTACTATTTTTACCTAATTTATCGCGCCAAGAAACCTTATTCAGGACTCTTTTTAAAAATTGAGCACTTTTCTGCTATATTGCCTGGCGTATTTGGTATATAGTATTATTCAGTGGCGGTGCGTGATATTTCAGTTAGCCATATCTTGAAAACGACGCATGGGACCCACTTCACTTTTAGGTGATGACTATACACCTCTTACAGAAAGGATTTATAGTGAAAAAATCGTCAGCAAAGTTTGCGAAAAAATTTTCAAAAACACTGGAGCACTCCCTGGGTTCTCAGTAACGCTCTGTGGGATATTTGCAGTATATTTTTTTTCATAATCTAGAAACAAATATAAGAAGACGTTTTTCGATTTGTTGCAAAATATTTTTTTTTCAAAAAGTTATGGCCATTTTAATTTTAATTTTATAGGAACATTTTGTTTCCCAAAATTAAAATGGCCATAACTCTTTGAAACAAAAATATTTTGTAACAAATCGAAAAACTTCCTTATATTTGTTTCTAGATTATGAAAAAAAAAAATATATTGCAAATATTCCATAATATAAGAAATGACAGCCATTGTTTATTTTACAAATTGTGACAATCGCTTGTCAAAGTTTGACATAACAAAAGCTTAGACATGACCGCTATTTCCATCTCTCTCGTTCATAGCCAGAGTTGATGACGTTTTTTTTGGATGTCTCTATACAATAACCATAGTACAATCACCATAATAAATTATTTCGTCGTTTTTCAATTTTTTTTAGTTTAATTTGGTGTTTTTTCGCAATTTTTCGCTCATAATTTTTTTCACTCAACGAATAAACGAAATCTGACGATTCCATCTGATTCGGGAGGAAAAAATACATGGAAATATATCCTTACGACTATCATATTTGATGATTTTCATAGTTTATGAGCGTATCGAACGTTTTCAATGATTTTGAACATGTAAATCCCATAAGAAACTTCCGGCGCTTTGCGGCACGGTAAAAAAGGTTCCGATCGCGGCAGTTTTGGTTTCCGTACAAGTTTTTAGATACCCAGAACTGATTTTCACCCGGCCCGCTGAGAAAAAACGAAAAAAATATTAAGGTCCACCCTAATGTATATAGTATAGTATTGCAGGTGAAGTATTTTTTAAACCATTTGATGACTATACACCCCTTACAGAAAGGATTTATAGTAAAAAAACCGTCAGCAAAGTTTGCGAAAAAATTTTCAAAAACACTGGAGCACTCCCTGGGTTCTCAGTAACGCTCTGTGGAATATTTGCAGTATATTTTTTTTTTTCATAATCTAGAAACAAATATAAGGAGAAGTTTTTCGATTTGTTACAAAATATTTTTGTTTCAAAAAGTTATGGCCATTTTAATTTTTGGGAAACAAAATGTTCCTATAAAATTAACATTAAAATGGCCATAACTTTTTGAAAAAAAAATATTTTGCAACAAATCGAAAAACGTCTTCTTATATTTTGTTTCTAGATTATGAAAAAAAATATACTGCAAATATCCAGAGCGTTACTGAGAACCCAGGAGTGCTCCAGTGTTTTTTGAAAATTTTTTCGCAAACTCTTTGACATTTTTTCACTATAAATCCTTGCTGTAAGAAGTATAATCATCAAATGGTTAAAATACTTCACCTACTCTACTATATACATTAGGGTGGACCTTAATATTTTTCGTTTTCTCAGCGGCGGAATGAAAAAATCAGTTCTGGGTATCTAAAAACTTGTGCGGAAAGACAAAATCGTTTGGCCGTGCCGCAAAAAGTTCTTATGGGACATGTTCAAAATCATTGAAAACGTTCGATACGCTCATAAACTATGAAAATCATCAAAATAGATAGTCGCAGGATTTCCATGTAGTCAGATTTCGTTTGTCAGATGCCAGTATGTCAGATTTCGTTTATTCGTTGAGTGAAAAAAATTATGAGCGAAAAATTGCGAAAAAACACCAAATTAAACTAAAAAAAATTGAAAAACGACGAAATAATTTATTATGGTGATTGTATATGGTTATGAATAATAGACATCCAAAAAAAAAAACGTCATCAACTCTGTTATGACGAGAGAAATGGAAATAGCGGTCATGTCTAAGCTTTTGGTTATGTCAAACTTTTGAAAGCGATTGTCACAATGTTGTAAAATAAACAATGGCTGTCATATGATGTGACAGTCTTGACAAGTAAATAAGGTTATAAATTCTATTAAGAATAGAAATACGTTTTTTTTTTCGGCCAACTTTGATGACGTTTTTTTGGATGTCTCTATATTATGGTAATTTATTGTGGTGTATTGTATCTGAGGAGTATTAAGCATATCATGATTTAAAAGTAGAGGTAAAAACCTACAATTTGACGTCCGGTTGAAGTCTATAGGTGCCTCTGAACCGGAGTTACGATCATTTCAAGTTGTATGCAAAATTCAGGAGCGTATATGGCGGAAGGCGATTTTTCTGTTTTTTTCAATCCTGATTCTCAAACGATAGATGCTCCTGCATCGACTTGCATAATTTAACGGTAATATGAAATGATTCATATCATACGAATAATTCATCATCTTAATATAATATTACCTTTAACTTGAAGTCATATTACATTGATTATAAGAGAATTTCGGATTGGAACATACTATAGTGTCCGACGTTCGTACACGTACTTGTAACGTTAGCATCATACTTTGGAGTTGGGGAGCTGCGTACCTTATTCTTCCCAGGCAATGACAAATGGTCTAGACTGAGATTCTGTTCGAGAAAATTATTTTTTAAGATTCCATAATAAGTTACATCTTTTTCTATTTTTAACTCATTTTTATACGTATAAATTCAATGTAAATAATTTTTTTATAAATTTATTCGTTCTGAAATGAACTGAATATTAGAAGTGTGTATGTGATTAGTAAGAAACATTAATTTCATTAAAAATGAGTTCTCAAAAGAATATTTTATTATAGTTTCATAATTCTTTAATGTTTGCTCATAAAGAATCTTATCGCAAGTCGGGAATAAATAATTGTTACTCATCTTTTGTCAATATATTTTAAAATCAGACATTAACTTGACTCCTCTTTCCGCAATATCGTTGTCTACTTACAAATTTTCAACAATTTTCAAACCCTTGTAGGTTTTACCTCTACTTTACCACCATAATAAATTATTTCGTCTTTTTTCAAATTTTTTTAGTTTAATTTGGTGTTTTTTCGCAATTTTTCGCTCATAATTTTTTTCATTCAACGAATAAACGAAATCGGCGATTCCATCTGATTCGGGAGGAAAAAATACATGGAAATATATCCTTGCGACTATCATATTTGATGATTTTCATAGTTTTTGAGCGTATCGAACGTTTTCAACGATTTTTAACATGTAAATCCCATAAGAAACTTCCTGCGATTTGCGGCACGGGAAAAAAGGTTCCGATCGCGGCAATTTTGGTTTCCGCACAAGTTTTTTAGGTACCCAGGACTGATTTTCACCCGGCCCGCTGAGAAAAAACGAAAAATAAATATTAAGGTCCACCTAATATACATGTATAAATTCTGCAATAATATATAGATTGTCCTTTTTGAAAATCGTAAGTTGGCAGTACTCTTGGTTAAACCGTTGTTAAATATTGTTTATATGTCAAAAGTATATAAAATGCTGAAAACTTGAAAATGTTTTCTTAATAAATAAAGTAAAAAGGGGGAGACGTACAGGTACAGGGTGTCTACGTAGATACGCGATGTATATATACAGGGTGTCTATGTACGTACCGTCAATAGTTTTGGAAGAGAAAGGGATACGCGTTTCAGGTTTTACACTGTTGCAAATTGCCCTAAATTTGGAGCCTTTTAGCAGTTTTTACGTTTTCCAAAACTAACTAAATCTGAGAAATAAATAGGGACTGTGGATGAAGCAAACAACAAAATATTTTATTTTCATTAAAACAATATTAAAAAGTATTAAATTAAAACTGTAAAATTAGGAATAATTTTGAATTACAAGGTCATCTAACTCACTTTTTTCAAATGGTTGTACCACTGGTGTACATAATACAGCATATTTTTAAAATAAAATATGAATATTCCTCTTCAATGATACAAAACCTTAAATAGGGCATTTTTTTGAGCTCAAGCTTTGAGACCTTTGAGATTTTAACACAAAAACTGGAATAAAAAAAGTGTGTAATAAACAGTAATTATTTTGAGGCATTCATCTTCAGAACGGTTTGTAAATTGAAATGAACAAAAATATAATTGTAGGGTGTCCCATTTAAAAATTCAAAGTTCTTAGTTTTTAGGACTAACTTAGTGGACTATGAGCATAAAAAACGCTAAAACACTCCAAATTTAAAGCTATCTGCAACAATAGAAATCAGAAATTCGACACATCACGGATACCTAAATTCACTTGGATTCCACTTTATTCCACACTTGGATTCCATTTATTATTATACGCACAAATGCAAGTAATGTACACATTATCATTATTTTGATCGTATATTACATCTCTATATCATCTTATTAACCTTACATAATATTGCATACATACCTTTTCAGACTCGAATCTTGAAGACAATCTGCAATATTTCAAACACTGTATCATAAGGTACCCTTCTTGGTATGCAGCAATATCGAAAATTGCTGCTCTTATATAATCTATTACCAGCTACTAAACTATTAACCGATCAAAACTGCACTGAATATTACTAGTTTAGCATGCAGATATATCAGAATTATTTATTCGCAAGTTACAGAGGAGAGAACTTTCAGCTTTATAATTATGTTGAAAGAATATCATATTGAACGAGTAATAAAATTACAAATATGTATACACGAAGTTTTCTATATTATTATATTAAGATATGTAAAAGAATACGTTAATTTTTAAGCAATAGCATGATGTTGCTGAGTCATTAAGTATTAGGAACACATATCCACTATTTCTAAAGGTCTAAAAGGACACCAAAATATAAATACAAATATAATTTCTCTAAGTGTTATTTGTTTTAATCATTGAATATTGAATATATATTGGATGGATGGATGTTGGATTACTGTTGAATAGACCTGACGGTATTGATATGTTTATTAGAAAAATTAATATTTTAATATGGTATTAGGGGCCTACATTTTTTGTTCTAAAATGTATACAGTGTGTCTACTTTTGTTTATGTACAAATCCATAGAATAACTTTTTGTTTGTTTTAAAGCACATCAAAAACTGCTTCTTTTGACTATACCATAGCACCTAAGATCCAACCCCATGGCCTGCTACCATTCTTACTGTACCCCCGAAATTCAATATAACCATTTAGCGATTTTTTTTTTATTTTAAAATCTGAATCTATAGAGTTAATCAGGAATCAAGTCTCCGTAAAACCCCTATAATCGAAATTTGAACAACAAATATACAAGGTATTTGTTTTTATAGGATTTCAAAGTTGAACAACATATGGAATTTGAAAGTCGCTAGACGAGTCAAATGTGCCATAGAATAATGTCGACAGTTCAATATTATCAGGAACCACTTAATCTTAATTTTGAAAAAATATTTTTTCCAGGCACTACCTACAGTTTTTTTTTCTTGTAGGTGCATATTAACATACTAAAAACGGGTAACATTTTTGAATTTTCCCAATAATAGTTACAAATTGATTAATTTACTTTACACCCAAAGTGAATGAAACTAAAATTCTAGTATGGGTCGAAGTTTTGTTTCGATCCACACTAGAACAATGTAATGTGGAAGAAAGATTTGAAAATTTCTGGCGCACACAGGAAAACTATTGAGCCGAAAATTAAGTTTAGATGTTTCCAGATAACATTCAACTGGCTTGACGTTACTCCATGACATTTTTGACTTGTCTAGCGGCTTCCAAATTCGATATTTTGTACAACTTCGAAATTGCATATTTTTTTGTTAACACCTTTGTATAAATTTCGTATACGGGGGTTTTGAATGCTATGGGTTCAGATTTTAAATAAAAAATCGCTCATGGTCGATCATGTGCGGTCATATTGAATATCGGTGGTATAAAAAAATCGTACCAGGTCATGGGACTGACCCTTAAAAGCTATGCTAGGGTCAAAAAATGTAGTTTTTGATGCTATTTAAATAAAAAAAAAGGTTTAATCGATTACCTTGAAAAATGATGATGTAAGTGAAATGTAATGAAAAATGTACATACGAATGTCACTTACAGTTAGAGATTTAATAAATTATTCAGCCTTATAGCTGAAAAGGAATATATCTAAAACAATTTAAAGGCATTTTTTATAATATCGCTGTTAACTTGAGTTAATATACAGTGTGTTGCATTTAAATGTAAAATTCGAAGTTATTTTTGTGAAATTGGAAGTAGCAAATATGTTGAATAACGGAAAATATATTTTTCTTTATAATATTCTAATATTTAGAAAATTATTTATATATTTAAGATAATCGAATCATTTACTTATTTTTGTATTATCACTAGGTTCCGGAAATGTGTGCTGCAACGCGGGGCTGCCACTATAAAACTCTATGATAATGAAAGTACAAACCGTATTTTTTAAACGCCTTGTAAATTATATACGCGTGTATTTCTTGCCCCTGCGTACCTACTCCTCTGACCGATCCTTCCCACGTGCCAGGAAGCGTCTCGCGGTAGTACGCCCCGATTCCTGCGGAAGCGCTGGATAGTAAAATGCAGTTTCACATGCGGTATATACATATATGCCGCTCTTCACACTATACTTTCATCATTCAAATTTGAAATAAAATATTTTTTTTTAATTTTATTTGAAATAAAATAAAAAAAAAGATATTTTAAAACGTAATAAATTTACGATTATAAAATGTTGAACGCGCAGGACTTGAAACTTGGAAGTGTTTAAGTTGAATACCTATGGTTTATTATTCAGTTCCTATTTCCATTCGAATATGTCCTTAATGATTTGAAATTTTGAAATAGACTATTTAGTTGGTTGAATATTTTATGTGGATGTTTTAGTAGACCAGATAAGATTTTGGGAATCGGCCATTAACTTTGAAATAATGAAAATATAAAAAAATAAAAAAAATTGCGAATCAAATTGCGAAAAGAGGCATATTGCTAAAAAAAATCGAGGCAATGCGATGCATACTGGTAATACGATTACTAAAAATTACGATGTTATATTGCCCTTTCTTTTCAAGTCTTGTTATAAGGTGTCCAATAAAAACTGTTAACCTTTTAAATGAAGTTTGATATATTAATTTTTTTCAGAATTTCAATTTTAATCCTGAAATATGTTTCTTGTTATTTTCGTTCTTTTTTCTTTTGCCTAGAGGAATATGTCACGATGAGTTATTTCTGGAAACACGTTTATAGATATGTAGCAAATTATATATTTTATGTATATTTTTCTTTATTTAGAGAAATAATTTAAAAATTCCTCCCTCGAATCCTAAACAGGGTTGATATTCATTTTAGAAGAAATTGGTGTCTGAGGGGAACCTCCATAGAATATGTACCTAGTAACGCTGAAGTTTTTCTTTACACTATCAAAAGTAAAGCTTCATGTCAAGAGATAAGGGCATATCACTTTGGTAAACGCATCGTGTTTAACGTGTATTCGAACCTAATTAGTATTACAGTGCTGTACCAAACAAGTGTTTTATAACGCTAAGAATTGAGTTATATTGTATACACATCTCCGTGATTTATGATGGTTTTTGTTCATCAGTTTTAGGTTTACATAATCCTAATAAGTTAACTACCATCACAATGGTGATAACGAAAGATAAATTTCATAATATTTTCATTATTTACAAAGAAAAAAATATCAGTCTTTCCAAAAACTATAAAACTGGTACAACTGAAATTTCTTTTCGGTCAGGAACTCTAGCACTATGCTTTTTCTACTCAGAACTCTAAAGATTTACTCAATTTTCCAAAAAAGTGGTGCTAACTTCACAGGGGTTGAAAATAAACATTAATAATAAAGAATTATTTTTAAATGCTGAATAATTTTATGACAATCTGGCATCAGTGCGCTCTAAAACTTAAACACGTGTTTGATGACGTGCTTCGGTTTCTTTTTTGTATAAAGTATAAATACAGATTACATACCTATTATTTGTTTCGACGCCAATAAGTAAGTACTTGATAGGAGTAATATATCACAGTTTGAAATTTATACTATATACTTTTTGAGATTAAATCTAGAAAATAGTCAAAACATCAGACTCGGAAACAATGGTTTAGTATTCCATATCATTATAGAAGTATGTACATATATGTATGTAGTAGGTACACTCGATATATTCGATCAAATATCAATTGATTAAGTATCTAATTATTACGGAGCATGTTGAGATCAGATAGAAGCTCATAGGGATGTAGGCATGTTGTTTTCTTCATTAGCCGGATGAAATGCAGAATTAACAGTGGCCTTGCACATACTGAACCGTTCCGACTCGTCCTTGTTATAGTGACACATATTTCGCTTATTCGTTAAGCAAATTTACTCGCCATTTATGTCCCTTGTAAAAAGAAAAAGACATTTTCATTACGCTATTTATCCACCTAGCCAGGCGCAATACAGAAATTACTTAATAATGATTAGCGGATTATTGTCAATTCGTTCCACATACATATTCGTTTGGTGCTTTAACGTCTGGACCATTATGGGATTATATAAATTAAAGAGTTCGAATTGGATTCGAATTCTTAGTCGAATTCGAGCATCTTAGTATTTTTTTTAAACAAAATGCCAAATAAAACCAAATTTTGTGAGAACATTGCAGTACATATAGAAAAAATTGATTTGTTGTTAATACAAGGCAAAGTAGGTTTGTGTTTAATTAGAATTTCTGAAAAATTAGTATTATATGCTTGATACCTGCATGGTGTCAATTCTCAGAGGGCATCATGATGTCATGTACAAATGAGATGCAGCTAAGTCGAATTCTAAAACAGAAATGCAGATAGTCATAAGGAAAGTAAATTGGTGAGTGTCACCTGGGTCATCACTGAAATAATAAAAGTGTACAATGTGACAAAAGTCACAGTAAATTTCTTATACTCCTGTGTGTGTATAAGAGTTTTAGTATTTTTGGGTTATTCTAAAAAAGCTGAAATGAGTTTAATGCTTCGAAAGTATTTTATATGGAATATTCGGAAGAACCAAAATCTCTATATCTTTTTGGTGTCTATCTACCGTTCCGGTTTTTCTCTTGATGCTCTTAATTAAATGGGTTATAGACCAGGTTCCGACTGGATATGTGACAGAAAAAAAAGAGAGATATAGAATAAGATGTCTTGGTTCTCACATATAGTTTGTAAAATTGTTGAAAAATGGTTGCCCTAAGTCAATATTTTCTGAGAGGGCTATTGATTTTTTTTGGTATATTGAGTTGAATAACATGTCATTTGAGTAAACTGTAAGACAACTGTCAAAGTACTTGCACAAAACAAATTAAAAAATATACTTTTAAGGTTTTAGTCAGTGGCGTACCGAGCGTATCAGTCAGTATCAATTGCCCCCTTGCCCCCCCCAGAGGAATTGTAAATTTGTGTTTTGGTTTACTGAAAACGAAATGAATTCAGCTCTATCAGCTGAATTTTATTTTCATTATTTTCTAAATTATAAATTGCAATTTTCATTAGGCGAATATAATTATTGTTATCCAATCCGTGTTAGTACTAGTTCAGACGTCGTATCGATGTCGCATAACATCGACCGATTAATAAACATTGACACTATTCTTGCAACTTATGACACTAGAGACTGTTCTAGTAGCAGAGTTCAAGCTGTGGAGAAAGAAGATGTCAGAAGATCGCTTGAAATCCAGAAATGCCATCGATACTTACTTTTCGTGTGATCAACACATATATATATATATCCTGGAGTGGGTACTGGAACCTTCGGCGTAGAAACAAAAAACTGGATGTTTTCCACGAAACACCGAACTACTACACTTTTCTCGACGGGGGTTTCACCAACCAAGTTGGCATTAACTACTACTAAAAGTGTAGTAGTTCGGTGTTTCGTGGAAAACGTCCAGTTTTTTTTTTTACATATATATATCCTAATATAAAAACGTTATTGAAAATTTTTGCCACATTGCCAGTTTCAACTTGTTGAGCTGTCAACAAGCTGAGCGATCATTTTCAACTTTAAAACTGGCTTAAAACATATCTCCGGAATACGACTAGTACAAATCGCCTCATTATAGGTCCTCTTTCATATGCAATAGAGGCGAAAGGTCATTTCACTTCTTTCCTCCTGATAGCGGTAGATACGCCTTGACAGTTGAGGAGAAATGGTCTCAACGATGTGTGCGATAGATACGAAACTCAGTTTGTCCCTGAACGTTTTTTTATGTAACGCAAAGAATAATAATTATCTAGGTAATATGTAAGGTTTTAAATTTTACTCCACCTTTTAAGACAATCCGTTTTGTTATAATGGATCTAAGATTTTATCTTGTGAAGTGGATAGCCACTAAAGAACTGAATGATTACCTACTTTTATATTTTTTTAGGGAAAAAGAACTGATTCAGTAACAAAGACAAACAATTAAGATGTAAAAATGATTTTTTGTGAAAAAAAATTAAAGTTGTCCTTTAAAGACAAAAAGGTTAATACTGTTCTTCACAAAGATTGTATTTGTCAATCATACATTGCAGAGCTGCTCTATCACAGCTTATTATATTTAAGTGTTCACGATTTTGATTACATTGGTTCCTACATTTTGACAAGTTGGGATTGGAAGCGAAAAAAATTCTGCTTGAAGTAAAAAAAGATTTCATAAAAGTAATTTCAGTTCCTGTGAAAAAAAAACAATGTGACTATTTAAAATAGGTAATAAAGGACCTGTTCCTTTTAGAAGTCTTTAAAGGTATTCGTAGCCAAGTTCAATATTAATTTGTTTTATTATATTTATTTTATTTTAAATGAAACAGATTATGTTGGTCTATTATTGTGTATTTAAGTCACACCAAACCCTTAAAAATGATCTAAACATTGAAGCAATAGTGGTGAAACTCTGAAAAAAAAATTGAAAAAAAGGAATTTTGTATTTGAAAATTGTACTTATACGGATGTCCGCGCTCCGCTGAGAACAATAGTGGCGAAACTCAAAAACAGACCTTCTGAGACATTTGTAACTAGTAGTACAATTTTCAAATACAAAATTCCGTTTTTCAATTTTTTTTCAGAGTTTCACCCTATTGCTTTCAAGGTTTAGATCATTTTTAAGGGTTAGTGTTAAATACGCAATAATAGACAACATAAACTGTTTCATTTAAAAATAAAAGAAATTTAATAAAAAATTAATATTGAACTTGGCTACGAATGCTTTTAAAAGACTACTAACAGGACTAGTACCTATTTAAATAGTCACATTGTATTTTTCACAGGAACTGAAATTATGTATGAAATCTTTTTACTTCAAGCGAATTTTTCAATTTACCTGTCAAAATGTAGGAACCAATGTAATCCAAAATCGTGAACCACTAAATAATAAGCTGTGATAGAACGCTCTCTAATGTATGATTGACAAATACTATCTTTGAAGAACAGTATTAACCTTTTGAAGAGACAACCTAATTTTTTCACAAAATCAGTTGTTTGTCTGTGTGACAGTTCTTTCTAAAAACATAAAAAGTAGATAATCATTCAGTTCATTTAAGTATTATCCACCTACTGAAATCTTGAGATCCATTATAACAAAACGGATTGATCTTAAGATGAATTAAAATTTAAAACATATTACATAGATTATTATTATTCTTTGCGTTACAAAAACGTGTCAGGTTACAAACTGATTTCGTATCATCGCACACATCGTTGGACATTTCTCCCTCAACTAGTCAAGGCATATCCACGTTATCGGAGGAAAGAAGTGCAGCGCGCCTTCTATTGCATATGAAGGACCCATTTTGAGGTTCTTTGGTGGGCTTAACTCAAAATCGCCTTTTTTTAAGTTTCGCCACTATTGTTCTCAGCAGGTTATTTATTCGCGACTACAGTCGTGGCGAGGGCGCCGGGAACAAATCCTCCTCCCGCGCTAGCAACCGCACAAATGTGAAAACATATAGGTGCGGGACGGCTTCCGCGTGTGGAGGGCGGAGCGCTGACGGTCCGCATAAGTGTGTAACGGCACTAAGGGATCGTTACGCCCCAACCCATGTCATTCCTTGATCAGTACGTTTCACTACTCCGTTTGGGTTGTGCAGTTTCTGTATTCGTGTATTTTTACGAACAACCTGGCTTTGTCAGTCTGGATTTTGTTTACGCTAGTGATAGTCCAGCGTTAAACGGAGTAGTAAAATCAAGTCCCTCAAGCTCTGTCTCGTTCTAATACGCGCGAACTCAGCTACTTGCTGTAAAAATGTAATATTCAAAGCCTTAAGGCATTTTCACCTGAAATAGTTGGTTGTTTTTATTTTTAATATCCTCACACAGGTTTCATACAAAAAACAATTTGTATCGAGTTTCATACATAGGGATTCGAAGTTGGTAACTCTTTGTTGTTGACTAATTTCTTGACACCCTAGCCTAACCGTGCCTTAATTTTGATAGAAGAGGATTTTTCAAAGCAAAATTTAACATAATTTTTCCCTAAACACGATGCTTTTAAAAAGTGCATCGTATTGGAATCTACGTAGATATCTCAAACAGTCCAGAAAGAAATATATGTACATTTTTAAATTTGTTATTAAAGTTGTTTGTTGTCAATGAAATTAACAAGCAATTCATGTGTCATACTGCTTTAATCAGTTTTTGAAATATTAAAAAAGGGATAAAGGGATTTTGGGGATGTTGAATTTTAATTTGATAATACAAATTATTTAGAATAAGCCCCAACACATTTTCTCGAAAAATGGACCTCCTTTCCTCCCCATAAAGCATCACGCCAATGTAAATTTTTACCATGCCAAATTTTTTCATATGTCCAACTTAATTTACCATCCATTTATAAAAGAGAAATTAGGGTGCATTTTTGGAAAAGCGGGACACTTCATGTCTACCGGGCTATCGGTTTATCGTATTCAACGTTATGGAGTTGATATGGTTATTAAGTATGAGGATTCTGATCCTCATACCCTAGAGTTACAAGGTTATTGGGTGTGATGTTATCTGTTCACGGATGTCTGAGATACGTGGTTTCTAGTTTTATACATACCTATCTACAGATCCGTGGGCTATAAGGTTGTGTAGTTCACATTTAATTTTGTTGTTTACTAAATAGTATCAATATTTCAACAAAAAAGTCACAATGTCTTACTTTATTCTATACCATAAATCTCGATTCAACTTCTATTTATGTAAATGGCAAAACATTAGACCATTGTTTAGGTTAAGGAACAAATATAATGTGATGGGTTTAAATCGAGTACAGATGCGATTTAGTGGCCCAAAATCATGTGGGTATGTAGGGTAGTCTACTGTAAATTCCACTGTTTTTGTATGCATGTGTATTGAAAGGAATAAGTAGATTACATTGCTTAATGCAAACACTTCATTGTTAGCGTCTGATTTTCCTCAGGTGGAATATGCAGTTCCCTTATCAAAAGTTTTAGTTATAGAGAAGATCCTGTAAGCAGTGAATCATATTCTGGATCACTAGGTATGCAAGCTTATTTGCACGGCTAATTTATTTAAAGCTAGAACAGATTAACAATGAGACTCGGTTTAAAACACACGCCTATCTGATTCGCATAAATCAGAACGTTAAGTATTAGGACGACTGGCCGATCTAGCAAAACGCCATCAGCTATCCAGGCTCGTCGCTATTAGAAGCGATGCGGTTCGTTGTCTAATGTAGCGATTCATTCTCCACGTGCAGTGGTTGTCGTCACTGGTATTGGAAGAAGTGAGGGTTAACTAAACATATAAAGTAGGAACTCATGCGCCAAAAAGTAATGAAGAACGTATAATTGTTGGGGCAAATTTAAAAAATGTATTGTATAATAAAATAAGGGCAAAACCTAAGTTGACCTAGGTGTTTTATTTATTTTATATTTAAACTACTCGTATGTTAAATGTCTACAAAAGCTGAAAATCATACCGAAATCTCAAAATTATTTATTTTGTATTACAGTGTCGATGGTTGTACACCGTGTTTCACTTTTTTATCTTGACTATCCTGTTTTATTCGTAAAGGAAATTATAATCTGCAAATATATAAGTTCCTACCATCTGAGACTAAATTTTGATGAAAGAAAGAAAACTGTACGACTACAGGCTAACATTTTTTTCCAGAAACTTGCCAGTTATATGGCATCGTAGACAAGGTCTTCAAATTTGGAATTTATACTTTATATCATTTCTTAAAAAGTTATGAGGAATCTATTATTAACCTACGAGTTTTAGTAATGTGCAACGTGAAAATGAGCGAGTGAGTGAGATCAAGTGAGATTCGATATGCATTATTATATGAATTCTATTTAGGCCATAATACTTGTACAACCAAAGTACACCGAAATCTAATACGCCCCTAGTTTAGCAACATGCAAAAGATGCTTCCGATCTGACGAGCAGCACAACATCGACACGATCTAGTAGGCCACCTCAACTGGACATCGAGCGCTTGCGTATGATTCTCGAAGCAAACTCGTTGTGTCGTGGAACCACACGAGATCTCGGCTGTAGCCGGGCCACGGTAGTACTTGGACTCGAAACTCTTGGCAACGTTCAAAAGCTGGGCAAGTAGACACTACGTTTATTAAGCGAAGTCTATCACCAGCATCGGAGTAACATTTGCATACAACTTCTCTCCTGCAGTCGTCGTTTTGATTGATTGAACACTTTTTTTATCGGGGATGAAATGTGTGAGTGCTTTATGTATATCACAGCCGTAAGCACAGCGTAAGTGGGTATACGCAGATGCTCTAACACAATCGGTACCTAAACTTGACCTCCATCCGAGAAAGACGATGTTGTCGGTTTATTGGGGCCTTCGCGGCGTGTATCATTGGGAACTCTTGGGGAACAATACCATCGTCACCGCCGCTGCTGGACAAAGTTATATTTACTCTACGATAATGCGCGTCCCTGTAAGTAAAACAGACACGGCCCTGAACTCTTGCAGTTAGGTTTTAAAGTTCTGCCCCATCCACTGTATTTGCCAGACTTCATTTGTTTTGTGCCCTCAGCACCAACTACAAATAGTAATTTTCTGCTTCACAACCGCGTGAATTCTGGGAATTTGATATCCGCTGTCTGCCTACTCATTAGCGACAAATCGGACAGAACTTACATTCTAAATTAAATTCATCCTGTTTATAAAATAACTAATCATATTTGAATATATCAGCAAGGATCGATACTTTTGAATCAACCGGATACTACAGTTTCTCAAAGTAAATACCGATTAAAATTACGTTTTTGGAAATGTTAAATTTTTTTAATCTCCAGATTTGTCTATTTTTTTAAGCAATAAGTGATACTACTTTATATAAGAGTACTTCTTACTCGTTTCCTGCTCAGCTTTGGTGAAGTTTAATGATTCATTAAGACTGTACTTTCTCTAACAGGATTTTAAGATTCACTCAAAAAACTGTTCTGAACTCGTAAACGTCAAACGCCATGGCTGATTGGTCAAAAATTCTAAATGCATTCTGTACGAGTTTGTTGGAATGATGTTCATTCCGATATAGTTTTTAGTTATAGAACTGTATGTTTCTAAAATAGTGTTAGAGAAAAATTGTTTCGATTGTTCTATTTAGAAGTTGGTTTCTATAGTTTCGCTTCCGATGTATGATTATTATTAGAAAGAAGATTCGCATTCATATAGATAAATTAGCGGTTATATTCGGCACGGCGGCAGAAGGCAGTGGGCTGTAGTTCCGCTGCTTTATGCCCATCGGAAGTAGAAACATGCATTCATGATTTTTTTTATATATCTTACTGCTAAATTCATTTACGTGGTTGTAAATCAACTCTATCAACTCTGTGTAAAGAGAAAATTCTCACTAGATACGGTTGAGAACGTTACATATGCAAAATCCTAAAAAGGTTCATGTCTGGACAGGGATAATACAGGTCTACAAAAAAATCTGTCTTTGCGATCAGACCCATCATTTTCTATGTATTTTGATGCACTGAAACCATATTTGGCAAAAAAAATTTCTACCGCATCAATTTTCCTTTCCACCCTCATATAACCCCCATAAACTCTTATAGAGGAAATTAAAAAAAAAGATATTTTGGTTTTTTGGGTCGCTGATCACGAATCTGAAGTCAAGAATAAATTTTGACTTAATGACAGCTGTCAACAAGCTGTCAAATTTAACTAAAAAGTAAAAAGTTGATATCAAATAAATATTATTAATTTTTTTTGGATTGTTGATTTACGATTCTGAAATCAAAAATGAATTATGACAAAAATCATTTTTGACGTCAGCACTCCTTGTGGTCTAAGACGGATCTAATGGTCAGAGATACCTACATTCACTCTTTAACATTAATGAAAATACCCATCTAATTATATGAAAATTTATTGTGAGTAATAAATTCGTGAAAATGTACTACTCAGCTCCTTATTACAGGTGATATTTTACTCAGAAATAGAAAAATTGACACATAGATAGGGAATAGTCCATTTATGTGAGTCATATGAAACCTGAATGACGGTGTATGCATACTAAGAATGTAAAACAACTTAATACGAACAAATTAATATACGTAAGATTGACAAATATCAATGCTTAAAGTTGGAACAATTGTTAGAGTTGGGAAACCGCGGAATCTAATATAACCGTATTAAGTAAAATTTGGAGAATAATAAGTAAGTGGTGGTTGGTGGAATTGCAATTTCCGTTTTTTGTAAGGATTAAGCATAAACTTTTAAAGACTGAATATTATGTCTAAATAGAAGGTTACAATACCAAAAAAAATAAAATAAGCTTGCAAAAGAAATTAGAAAAAAAAAACTCGCGCCTTACCAGAAAATCTTAGAAAGGTGGTTTGAAGTTGTTTTGATACTATCTTTCTATTTATGTCTAATAATGACTTCCTAAAAAATGATGTGCGTCTCATGTTTCCTCTCGAAAATATGAGCATTTCCAATTCCATTAGGCGCCGTCCCTACCTACTCAACCTTAATACAGGTCTGTAATGGTCTGAGACCTGATATTAGCGATAAATCTACTTTATTTTTGTAATTAAGCGCCTTTTTTCTATTTTAATTAAATATTTAATGTTGTTCTTTACTTAAGCGTATTTACTAATAAATTATCTATAACTGCTATTGCTCATAATTTTGTGTATAGTAGACTTAGTGTTTTTCATAGACTGTTTGAAAGAACGTTACTAGAGAAAACAGATCAGCAGTATCTGAAACAAAGAAAGTAAAAATTAAACTTTTATAATGACTTGGAACAATGATTAACATTTTACTGCCATAACATCTATATAATTTTGAGTGATCATTACTAAAGTATTAGAGGTAAATTTACTTTTATTATATTTTAGTAATTAGAAATATTATTTCTATTCTCTTCTTTTTTATATTTTAATTAAGTGTCTTCTTTCTATTTTAATTAAGTATCTGATGTTTTTCTTTACCTAAGCATAATTATTAATTAATTATCTATAACTGATATTGCCCATAATTTTGTGTATAGTAGACTTAGTGTTTTTCGTATACCGTTTGAAAGAACGTTACTAGAGAAAAACAGCTCTGCATTATCTGAAACAAACAAAGTAAAAATAAAACTTTTTATAATGACTTGGAACAATGATTAACATTTTACTGCCATAACATTCGTATAATTTTGGTGGTCATTACTAAAGTTGACAGAAGCGGGACGCGTCACAGAGGCGTACGCATCATAAGTATAATACACGAAAACAATTAGTATCCTTTCGCACATTTGCCACATTTTATTATGAAATTATATCACACTACTCAACGTACTGTGTACAACAGGTCCAGTCGTCACAGGCCTCCTGCAATCAAATAAAATTGAGACAACCCCTAATACATGCTACACGAGTTGCCTTTGTGTTGCGTTACTGTATGTCAACTTTAATCATTACCTACATATATCCATTGTAGTTCCTGAGACGTATTTATTACAAAAAAAAATCACTATGCTGATGTAAATAAAAAAAATAGAAAATAACGACCGTGATATTTCAAGTGTACGAACGATTTTTCGTACACAGTTCTATTCCAAAACTTTACATGTGTTTTTCTCAAAATTACGATTTTACATATTGAAACTTTACCTGCTTCCAATTCGAGCTAAATTAACGCTAGAGACTTCATTTTTTTTAAATGAAGCGAAATTTATGCTCTATCGAAACCCCGAATATGACCCCCACCCGAAAACAGTTTTTCCGACATCTGGTACCTTTTCACAGACCGCATCACAAACAACAAATATTTTGCTTGTAATATTATGCGTAGATTTACGTCTTTGTGAAGCGGAAAGATGCTAGTAATATCTGAGAGAATCTAGTATGTTATCAGTAGAGCACGTAGGTTAATAATATATACCAGGACCGGTCTTAAACGACTGGAATATTGTTGTAACGAACCATTGAGAAAAAAAAGCGTCATCAAATCTGCCTATGAACCAAATAAATACAAATAGCGGTTAGTTGAGGCTCGAAACGCAACATTGTTGTTATCAAACTGTTTCCAAATGACTGCCACCAGTTGTAAAATAAATAATGGCTATCACATAATGTAACAGCCTTGATAAATAAAATAATATTATAAATTTAAGATCAAGATTAGAAATACGTTTTGTTTTGATCGGAAAACTTTGATGACATATTTTTTGAGTATCAGTTAAGCTGCACTGATCGATCCATAATTCGTGTCATGAAACGTCGAATAAGTTTGAAAAAATGTCGGAACAACGTCCGTCACATATGACGGTGGGAGCGTTGGGATAAACAATTTTTAAGGAACTGACCTTTAATGTGAACTGTATTATACCGTGTATGACAGTGTACTAACGTGGCACATTAAAACAGAAGTTTTCAGCATGTTGCTACAGACAAACATAAAGCTCGTGTAAGTGGTGGTGTGAGTGGGCGAGACAGATAAAGACGATTTAACTTGGATTTAGTCAAAATGACGGTAGTGTGTAATATTCCAGACGCATTCGCGATCATCCCGAGTTCAGTTCAAGTTGTCCAGAACGCTGTGAGTGGAAAGTACGCGAAGTTAGTTTCCTGCAGAAACAACTGTTAGACGATTTTACATAGCACCACTGTGTGAGGATATAAAAAAATATCGTCTCGTAATTGCACGATAAACCTATGTATATGGCTTAGCGTTGACGAAACAATGAATGTTAAAGGACAGAACACACCTAGCGTAGTGGTTGAGGAACTGCATTAGGAAAAGCCATGAAAGTGTATTTGAAAGCATCAAGGATATATTAATTTAATCCACGTCACATATTTGGCACATGGGCTTCACCGAATTGCCGAAACTGTTATTCTAGTGTTGGCAGCCTTGAATGTGATACAAGTGAATATGATACAGATATTTGTGAAAGCAACATCCAGAAGAAAAACATTTTCGAACGTTCTACCAAGGACACCACTACCAGCCTAACCTATTGTGACTCGTTGGGGCACATGGGTACATGCAGCTATAGATGACAGGCGCTAGAGCTTAACTCCTGAACATATGGAACAGTTATTGATAATTTATGGAAATTCAACTGGCAGTACAGACACGTTATAGCATCGGTTACCGTGTGTATGCAAGTTCTGTGTTTTGTGATTATGGTTCATTTACCGATTAGTTGGGCTACAACAACCACCATCACATGTCTAAGGTAAGACCTGTTTAACATTTCGGAATGCACTAATAGTGGTATGGCGCACTGGAGCCGTGCCTGGTAAAACACGGATATATTATTAACCTCCGAGCTCTAGTTGTTCATGTAATCAGTTATCATGAACGACATTTACTTATTCTAATTTCATTACCATATACTGTGTATGCAGATTCATCTCCACTCTTTTTCCATTTATAATCTTTGACACTGGAATGCATTTAACTATGTTAAATTCATTGCTAGTAAATTCGTAAATATATACAACCGTATAATATATGAAAAAAGTATTAAAAGGGAATCATTTAACTCTAAGCACAAACATTTTTTTTTATTTTCTGGTTAACAAATTATAAATTTAGGGACCACAATCTGAACCAAATTTCAAGGTCACAGCAGATAGAAGAATAAATAAATGGGTAAAAAAATGTTACATAAATTACAAAGTACAATATTCCTAGAGCATTTTGTCCTGTTTTTGAGTGATTTGGTGTGTAGGTACATATGTTTGTACAAAAATTAATCTGAAGTTAATGGTGAGTATTGGAAATATATATGCATCTACTATCTACACACTGAATGTTCATAACTATGATATAAGAAATAAAAAATACTGGAATCTTTTTTTACGTTACTAAAAAAAATATATGAAACCGATGAAACCGTGAATTGATAAAATGTAAATTTCTACCATTTTTTCTTAAACTACCTGCTAGTCTCGGTGGAATAAATACCTGTGTGAACCTGGAATCCAACTTAACGAAAACCGACTTTTTTCCATTCGATTGTACCCGGCTTGTACCTCATTAAAATCGTTTGTACCTCTACGATATCGTTTGTACCGCTTTGGAAACGATAGGATCCCTTCGTAAGATTGATTATTTCGTTGTGTACCTCTATGAAAGGGTTTGTACGGCTTTGGAAACGATAGTACGCCTTCATATTATAGAGTGTTAGTTTTGTGCCTCCTCAGAAATTTTTGCGTTGTCTACTAACAATTTTGTAAGTTAACGTGTTGTTGAGTATTTGGTTTTATCTCTTTGCAAAAGTTCGAAATCTTTGAACCAATTTAAAGTGGTTTGTACCTCGCGAACCATACATCTGAAAAAGAAAATCAGTGAGCTGGTCAAGGAGCAGCAAACAACAATAAACAACAATTCATAACGAGAGGAAAAACCTAAAAATAATTATAAAACTTGAAAAAATATACATAAAAATGTATTTTTTTAGTAAAACAAAAAAAAACAACTAAACCTTTGAAGTGTAAAAAAGTTAAATTAAAAAACAAAAAAAAAAAAAAAACAATATATGGAAAAACAAACAAAAAAGAAAAGCAACAATAAAAAAAGAAAAATGGAACTATATAAATTACCACGTCCTCGTCGTTGGTTCCGGGTAGTGCTAAGAGTAATTATAATTTTGAAGAAAAATCACCCTATTTATATTTTTGACAGTGTCGTTGAAATTTTAAATTTCAATCAATGTATTCACATTATACAAACCGCTTTAAATCGATTCAAAGATTTCGAACTTTTTGCAAGGCGATAAAAACCAAATACTCGATAACACGTTAAATTACAAATTGTTAAGGAGGCACAAAACCAACACTCAATAATATAAAGGCGTACTATCGTTTCCAATGCCGTACAAACTCTTTCGTAGAGGTACAAACGATTTTAGAGAGTACAACGAAATAATCAATCTTACGACAATGAAGTTTTTTCTCTTTTTTATATACCCGGTAAAAGTACCCTTCACAAAATGTGACAGCCTTGACAAATCAATGAGGTTACCGTAACCATAGATTAGAGAAGTTTTAGGTTATAATTTAAGATTAAGACTAGAAATATGTCTTTTTTGCTCGGCCAACTTTGATGACGTTTTTTTTTGATGGTTAGTTAGGTATATCCTATGTACTACACTTACAGTTTTGAACTTCTCCAGTGTCATTTCACCTACTCCTGGACCGTAAAAGTACAAGGGTTTTCGGGTTCCCACCATCATTAACATTAGTTTATTTTGTAAAGCTGTGCTGTAGGTATACCAGCTGAGTTCGTTGTAAATAATAACGGAAATCTCCATACCCTAAAACAAATAATACATATCTTATTAATTCTTTACCGAAATGTTACATAATAAACTTTGTTATTTGTTAAATTATGTTTATTGTCTAATGAATAAACTGTTCGTCAAAATGAACGTAACACATTTTAGATGAACGCCATCTGCATTCTATTCGGGCTAGAGACTTGCGGTTCCACTCCTATGTCATAATTTGAATTCATAGGCTCCTGGCGGCATTTCAGAGACCTGCAGGTTACAGGATTGGCTGAGAAAGATACTGGCAGGCAAAAACTCTAATCTGACACATTAAGACCTCCCGAACATGTGCTGATCGTTTGGTCGCTGTATTATCCTTTCAACCCTTCTCCGGCCACCGTGAGCAACCAGTTTGCAGTTACGCTGGGTTTTGCTTGCTCTCAGCTTTGTTGAGTAGTTCCATTGATCTTAAATGCCGCCAAATAAAGTGGTCTGGGATTCGACAACGTGCTTTCACCCTTTGACAACTCAAACACCACTCCAGGCTACACCTACACCAACTCTCCACCCACTTCCTCTCATTCGACTTCTTTTTGAAGGCTACGTGAGGTGTGGTTTGGTATCGAATTCATGCCGTGGCTCATTAACTTGACTGGACCCATTGCGACCAGCAGGCTGAACATTGAAAGGAAAATTCCACCACTAACCCACCCTATTTCGCGCTGAAGGGTTATAAGAAGGTCTCTACAGTTGGGGTGACTCAAAAAGCCTTCCTCAGAATGCTCGAAACCTTCCACCCCGAGTCGTCCGTCTCCTTAATATCACCTTTTGCGTTCCATCACCCTCTTTTTATGATCCCTCTCCAAAAAATATTTGAGAGGCTGAAAATTATTAAAATAGAGGTTTTTGGAGTGGGCGTAACCTTACTTTGCACTTGTGCGAATCGACAATTACGACATTCGTGAGAGATGTTCAGTGCACGCGACAGGGCGTTCTTTGTGATTAGAACGCGTGCATTTTCGATTGGACCAGCGCCTGGAACGCGTTCACCTAACAGGCTTCAATCGGAAAATTTGATGAAACATGTGTTCTCTGAGTGATCTACCTTTTAGGCGCTGGTGCTACCTAGAATTCACGCGTTCAAGTTGCAAAAAATACCATGTCGCGTGCACTGAGCTTCTCTCACGAATTTTGTGATTGTCAATTCGTATAAATGCAAAGAAAAGTGCGCCCATTCAACAAACCATATTTCAAGAATTTAAACCCACTCAAAAATTTTTTTGAAGGGGGTCAAAAAAAGAAGAAGATGCGATGCAAAAGAGGATTTGATGAAGACAAACGGTACGGGGTGAGCCGGAAAGGGTTAGCGCATCCTTAGGAATGTTTTCTGATACATGAGTCACCTCATGTATGAGACCTATTTACAACCTGAGACCTATTTAGAGGCCTACTTATAACCTCTCAGCGCCAGCGTGGCAAATTTGCAGGGGATGAGTTAATGAAATTTAACTTTTGGCGCTCAACCGACTGTTCGCAGTGGGTCCAGTCAATTTCAAGAGCCTTTAAGTGATGCCCCTATTTGAATTCGAGATCAAACGACACCCCACGCAGCCTCTAACTGAGGTGAAACCAGGTGGAGGTGGTTGGTGAAGGTTGATGTAGGGATGGTCTGAAGGGGTGCTTGAGTGTCAAAGGGTGTAAGCACGTTGTAGCACCCCAAACCTATTTATTTGGCAGCATTAGAATCAATGAAATCGCTCAACAGAGTTCACAGCAAGCAAAACACAGTATAACTGCAAAGGGGTGGTTCACGGAGGTTGAAAAAGTGTTGAAAGAATAGGAATGCGATTAACCGTTATGAACTTGTTTGTGAAGTCTTAATGCGTGCCAGGATAGGGTTTTTAGCCGTCAGCGTCAGTCTTAGCCATCCTGTAGGTTTCTTAATTGCCAGAATTCGGTGAATTCAAATTTTGAAATGGGTTTGTTTTTTGGGGTTTAGAACGCAAATGGCGCTCTTCTAAAAAAATGTTACTGTAATTTTGACGAGTAGTTTGTAATCAACAGTATGAGACATGTAGGTACTTTGATATGGCTTTTTGGTTATTAGAGATTAGTAATTAACTTCATTGGGTATTCAAAAGATTAGAAGAAGGAAAAAAATATTGGTGTATCTATTAAATTTAGAAATGGTTTTAATAAAGGTTGTTTAGAATAAGGAAAATTAATAAGGAATCAAAAAATATTCATGCATCAAATGTCAACTGATATTTATTATTTTTATGAAAATATAACTTTGGATGAGATAACTTTTCGATAGGTGCTCGTACATGTAACTAAGTCTTGTTTTCGAAGATGGGATTTTAATTCCAATAATTAATTACATTTACTGTTTAAATGTACATTTCATATGAACATGTATATGACATATGAACAGGATCGGGGTCGGATATTTTTCTATTTATGTTCCGTACTAAAAAACTTGTAGGTTTTTGCTTTGGTTAATTGCTTTGACTTTGACATATAATATCGTTAGTTATAATGAAATTCACACTTTCAAAAACACCTTCTATAAACTGTACAACTTTTTAATTAACTAGTAATATTTTTACCTGTAAATACACCTCATTTGCAAGCCAGAAAAACACCAATAATTGCAATGTGTCCGTAATAAAAGCCAGTAATGCCCGCAACACGCCATAAATCGATGTCGCCTACGAACGATTAATATGAGGAATACTGCGATTTTATTCGTAAATAAGAAATACCATGTATATCTGGATCACGAATCCTGCTATCTCAATCGAGGCACTGAAGAATTCGAACATCATTATTTCCTTTGTCGCTTGCTGAAGAAGCTTCATTAAGCTGCAAGTGATAGGTACTTGGTACTAACTAGTTAATACAGGGTGTTACTAAATCTACTCATACGCAAACGTAGGCCTTTTTTCAGCGTTATTGTCTGTAATATGACAACTTTGTTACAACTGTTACAATAACCTTATCATTGTATAATTACACTACCCTGCAAAATTTTGAAAATTATATGCCCCTGAACAATGAATAGTTGTTTCCAAAGTAATTTTTCTCGCTAAAAACAAATCTGGTCTTAGAATTACTCTATCACGTCAGGGTTTTGAGATATTCTAACCTAAAATTGCAAAAAAAAACTTGTTTTTCGACATATTTGAGGTTATATAGCACCGCGAAATTTTTTTTTTCGAAAAAACTATGTATGGGATTTTTTTGTGCAATTAATTTTTTTTTCGCTGAGATCACATTTTGAAATTTTCATGTTTGTGATTTTTCCTGTACTGAAAACCCATTAGGGACACGTGTATATCAAAAAGTTTGTTTTTTTCTTTCTATTAAGAAACTTTCTACTAAGAAAAAAATATTTAAAAATCAATATCAAGGTTTTGCACGTTTAGGTTAGAATATCTCAAAAATCCTACCATTTTCCGAATTTTCATGGTCACCATATTGAATTTTTAATTAAAAGAAATGAAAATCTAACTTCAAATTTGACTTCAGCTCTTTCGAAAACAGAAAATAAATGGAGATTACTCATTTATTTTATCATAATTTCGCATTTTCGTCGCCATATTGCTTCCGCCATACGGAATATAATTGTTATTAAGCTTTATTTTTATTTTTATGTTACTATAAATCTCTAGTATATAAAAGAATGTAAGTAAAGACACCATTCTTTCATTAACAAAAAAGTTAAGGAAACTTCCATAGACGCTAATGTAACTTTAGGCAACTCAGGTCGACCATTAAATTTTCTTGAAAAAATATTGAAAAAACGAGCAGATATTTTGACATAAGAAAATATTGACTTATTGATTTTTAAATATTTTTTTGTTTCTTAATAAAAAAAAACAATCTTTTGATATACACGCGTCCCTAATGAGTTTTCAGGTATAGTGAAAATCACAAACATGAAAATTTCAAAATGCGATATCTCGCTGAAAAAAAAAAAAGATATTTGAGCAAACTCAGCGGCATTTGAAAGAGGAAGAGTTGTACTTTAAGATTTTTTGAGAAAAAACAAAGGTCGCGGTGCTACATCACCTTTAATATGTCAAAAAAAATGTTTTTTGCACTAAGATTAGAATACCATTCAGGTCAAAAACCTGAAGTGATAGAGCAATTCTGATCCCGGATTTGTTTTGAACGGGAAAAATTCCTTCAGAAACAACCACTATTCATTGTCCAGTGGCTAAATCTTGCAGGGTAGTGTGATTTTGAATTTGTAAATATACATGTTGTACAATATTATTAGTTACATAGAATATTGTGTAAAAGAATTATCAGTATCTAGTCGTAGGTAGGTTTTACAGATAGAAATTCAGTGAAAAGGGTATATATACAGGGTGATTAACGAGTCGCGTTCATTAAGAGTTTTGGGAGTTCTGATCGGAATCTAATTTGGACCCAAGGGAAACATATGCTCAATTCAAGGAAAATATTGAAAAAAAAAAATTGAAATCCACCACGGTGGAGGTTTCCTTTTCTTATATTTTTATTTTTTTTTTTATTAAAAATCCAAGTAGCTAGAAGTTCATTAGAGTTCGATTAATTTTCTGGGTGAAATGGGGTTTCATCGTAACCCTAGTATGTTACGTTACAATGTAAATGATATGACCAAAACTACACAACCTTTTGCAACGGACCGTGTTGCTAACGGGTTAAAATATATGTAAATCCTTATGTAAACCCTTATGTAAATCGCACTGTACTAATTGAAGGAGTCTCTGATCACAAACAAATTGGTATCTGATAACTACACAGCTCCATAAAAAAAATTTTTTGTTTGCAGAGGTCTGACTATATATATTATATGTTTTTTGGGTCGCTGAAACCGAATCCAAATGGCTGCATCAGATCCGGTTCTTTTCCTAACCTCAAAAGACAGGCCTAAAACCATGAAATTCAAACTAAAAATTACATAATTTGATAACAACCCAAACGAAATCCCATAATCATATATTTTATCAATTCCATAACACTGCTCTAACATATCGATTTACACTGCTTAAGCGTATAAGTCTCTTTTTCACTGAGTTGTTGGGTTTTAGAATCATAAGGTTATTAGGTTTTTTAGGTTATGGGGTCTAAGGTTATGGAATTTTGAGATTATATATGATTTTGGGATTTCGTTTGGGTTTTTATCAAACTATATAATTTTTAGCTTGAATTTCATGGTTTTAGGCCTGTTTTTTGAGGTTAGGAAAAGAACCGGATCTGATGGAGCAATTTGGACTTCGGATTCGATTTCAGCGACCCAAGAAACATATAGTATATATCGTCAGACCCCTGCAAACGAAAAAAAATATTTTTTTTTTGTGGAGCTGTGCTAGAGACAGGATCAGTTTTTGTGCAGAACTAATAGTACAGGGTGGGCTTAGGGAACCAATTAATGTTGCGCAGAGGAGATAGTTACTTAGGCCCCGAGTGCTTTTGCTTATGCCCGGTACTTTTGGTCCCGGTTAAGGCATATACCTTTTCACAGGCCTATTGCCTAGTTAATTAATCGGCCTTAACTGGGAGTAAAAGCACCGGCTCTACGACTTTGCCTAAGAAGTGGTTGATGTTACTTGCACCGTGTGTATACTCGTTACTGTACTCGCAGTAGGCTCATCTGAATTTGTCAAATGTTTTGTGTTGGTTAAATGCACTTTAATATGAGAGGAGTAATGTATTTTCAAGGGGTACTTTCACCTAGTCCTCATAAGGGTGAATTGCAAAAGACGATATCTTACACGTGACCGTTTTTCACAAAACATAAATAGTTTAGTGGGCGTTCCTCGCTAAAGAGGATTTCATCTGTAATCTATCTAACTTTTAAAATTATTCCTAACTAAAAGAATTTTGCATACCGTGTTTTGACACGGTTTACAGGTTATTTAGAGTTGAAAACATTTCAAAAATTAACTAAAATGCAAAATAAAGCGTACTTATTTGCACTACAGTAACGATTACGTAAAAGAAAGAATAAAATACCATACAATATTTAAATAGCTGTTGCCATTTCCCATAGTTAAATGACCACATTACCTTCAATCTTCAAAATACAAGTAGCCTAAAATAAAATACATATGTTGAAACAAAGATGACGTAAGAGAACTATTTATATCTGCTAAAGAAAGAGAAATATAAAATCCGTTGAAAAATAAGTTGAAATTTTTGTCAGAAGTTTACTTCATATCAGTTTTGAAATTATTTAGACCAATCACATTCAACATGCAAATGATAAATGCAATTAGCCGTTATGAGGACTAAGATTTACTCATGCGACAACGAACCGCATTATTTGCGTTACTCTGCAAGATAGTTGTCTGAAAACTACGTATTTTTATTCACGACGTATTGTAAGTTCAAATCTATAGAAATAGGTAAACACGAAGAAATACTAGAAGATGTAACGTTCAATACATGTAAAATTATACAGCTAACTAAAATATTTATATGTATGTAAGTACTCGTAGGAGGTTTCTGATCTATAAACTGGTAGGTACGTAGAGTATTTTTAAACATAGAAGGTTCCAGTGGTCCGACGTAATTTTGTGTGACGTATGACGTCACACAATAGTTCATTTCAAGCGTTGGTCCTAATGGATTAATTCGTTCAAAATTCTTTCACCGCGCAATACGAGACACAATACATGCGAAGGTCTTATCTGTTTAAAAATGCTCTGCATTTTTTCGAGGTTCTATGAAATGATGTGTATTTCGGAAACGATTCCGAGCCAGACCTTCTTCTAAAAACGGCAGGTGTTCCGACTCTTATAGTGGGTCAAACATGTTGTTGGTATTATTCACGTTAGCGCGAAGCCTTATACCGGAATGTTCCGGCCGAAAATAACTCGAAAATAAGATATCCACCAAGGGTGATAAATTTTACACCTGTATTTATGTGCAAAAAAATTGTTTTGAAATTCCTATACACAATAATGATTCTGTGTCTATTGATAACACTGTTCTGTATGAAAATTCTCCCCGCCAAACTAATGTGTTATTTCGATAAGTTCTACCTATTGTGACGATCCGACCGTGGCAATGAGTCACCCTAGGTCCGCCTCGGTAAACAATAAACACCTGTATGTGATGTACGGGAGACGTTCAGTATGAATGTCGATTATACGGGAATGGTCGGGAAATGGTCAGCTGGATCTTTCGGGATTCTTCTAATGGGTATTATAACACCAGGCCGATACAGCGAGTCTTTAGTCTGTGTTTGAAATAAATCACGCGTCGGGGTCTTCGTACAACAGTCGAATATAAATTGTACAAAAATAAATTAGTGATAGTAATTTAGTGCTTTATCCGTATTTGTATTTAGTTAAATAAATAGTGTGAGTTGAAAGTGCGAGTTTGAGTTTTTCACACCTAACGAACCCTAAATGAATAAAACTTTACACTATGTAACCCTTACACTGACCTAAAAATCTAGAGAACATCAACAACATGTTTTGACCTTTCCTATAAACCTACGTGTTTATTGACTCTTCTAAGACAAGTCTAAAGGCAGTTTTATTGTTTAATGGAAACGAACAACCATCTGTTCGCGTGGGTTATGCTGTAAATATGAAAGAAACGTACGAAAACATGCGTATATTATTTCAACATTGTGCCCGGTCTGAAAAACGTCCTTAATGAACCCTTAGTAGAGCAGCAGAAAAGGACAATGGTAAAAATAGCCGTTTTTTTAACGCATCTGGGGCACGAACGAAACCCTACAGAAATGATTGTTTATGATTAGTAGAAGTCAATAATATTCATAGAAAACCCTAAAAGTCCGGGGAAAACTTGTGCGCTATCTATATAGTACATCATCTCAATCGACTGCTAGTCTACAAGACAGTTACAACAAAAATAAAAAAGTTTTCAAACCCAAACACCAAACCATATACCTTTTTTTTGGTTTTTGGGCCGCTGAATCCAAATCTCAGATTCGTTTAGCTCTGTGACCTCAAGATTTTTTTAAGCTCATTTGAAGGTTATATCAGACTCATATTATGTAATTATAAGGTCGAATATACTAAACATGTTCCAATAACTTGTTCTATATGTTTTAGGGTCGCCTGATCTGAATCTGAAGTCCATTTGATCAGACTGTTGAGGTTCAAGGCCATTCCAAGGTCAAAAGAGGGTCATTGGGTTATAGTAAGATAAAATAATAAAAATACACCTAACTATGCGAGGATCATTTAGCCACAAAAAAGTGTTTCACAGAACGCACCACGAGGAGGTGATCCTCTCTAGCGTTAACTACATTTTTTTTTGTTATCATTTTTATGTTTTTTTGGGTTTTTTATTCTTTGATGTTTTTTTGGTTTTTTATAGTTTTTTATATTTTTTTGTTTTTTATTTTTTATTTTTTTCGATCTCTGTATTTTATAAAGTATTTTTATGTTTTTTTAGTATTTCATTTATTTTCTGTTTTTTAAAATTCTACTGAAATTGTTATCGATGTATAGTAATACCAATATTTCATTATTCATAATCGCTTTCAATTTCGCTCTCATTCTATCATCGTTTTCAAAATCAATTATATTATTCAGTAACCCTACAAAGAGCCTCTTTTGATTTTGGAATAACCTTAAATCTCAGTTCTTTTATCATGTGGGCCATATCAAAGCAGGAGGTTATATCCTAGATAACTCTTTTAATATAATTGCAGACATAGAAAAAAATAAATGAAATATTAAAGATACATTCAAAAGTATTTTATAAAACACAAAAATAAAAAACAAAAAAAAATGTAAGTAATGCAAGAGAAGGTTGCTCCCTCGTGGTGAATTCTGAGACACATTTTGTGGCTAAATGATTCTCGCATAGTCTTTTTAGGCGAATGACCTTAAAACTCAATAGTATAATCAAATGAACCTCCGATTTAAACTTATAGAACAAGTGTCAGGAACATAAACATAATTATGTCTATGGTCAGCAACGTGCAGCGTTTTATTCATAATTTGACCTTATAGTAACCCTAGAATGACTCTCGATGAAATGGACTTCGTGATCAAATGGACTTCGGATCCAGATCGGGCGACCCCGAAAACCCACAGAACAAGTTATTGGAACATGTTTTCTATATTCGACCTTATAATTACATAATATGAGCCTGATATAACCTTCAAATGATCTTCAAAAAAATCTTGAGGTGACAGAGCTAAACGAAGCTCAGATTTGGATTCAGCGGCCCAAAAACCAAAAAAGGTATATGGTCTGGTATTTGGGTTTGAAAACTTTTATTTTTATTGTAACTCTCTTGTAGACTAGCAGTCGATTGAGATGATGTACTATATAGATAGCGCACAAGTTTTCCCCGGACTTTTAGGGTTTTCTATGAATATTATTGACTTCTACTAATCATAAACAATCATTTCTGTAGGGTTTCGTTCGTGCCCCAGATGCGTTAAAAAACGGCTATTTTTACCATTGTCCTTTATTTACCTCCTATACACATCCACATAAAACTAAAGCTTAAAAAAATTGTTAAAGCCTTAGAGACAGAAGGAAATATTTGTCTTTATTTGAGGCGGAAATCGCGTGTATAAGTGAGGCAAAGCTTAACGAAGGAATGTTCGTTGGGCCGAAACTATACTTTCGACAAAAGGAAATATGGCGTGGACTGCCTTCAAAAATCAGCTGCATATCCTTCACTCCCATTTGGAATTTTTCCATAATAATTTAGGTAAAGTTTGAACGTGGTGAAAGATTTCACCGGCAAATGGCTCAAATGGAGCGGTATAGCGGAAAAAAGCAGTAGGTATAGTGGAAAATGAACCACAAACATGTTAGCGGACTACTGTTGGGCCCTCAAACGTCAAACCGATCCCTGCGAACACAGGCGAAAAAGACAACAAAATAATTTATTGATTGTATTGTACTTTTTTCGATACAAAATGAAGTATATTTTGCAAAAAAAAGTTTTGTTTTTTTTTAATCTTCGAAAATTCACTATATTACTTATGGTAAGAGAAACCCATTCTCTTATTTTATATTCTTGTCTTCTCTAAAAACATATGGGCGATAGGTAAAAACCGAGCTCATATTTGAATTCAGCACATTACAGTAGACACAAAAAACCCAAAAAAATATCATGGAGCGACAAAAATTGTCAAAATTTATAATTTCGTTGTCTGTAGTATTTATTAATTTACTTATCTGTCGAATCTGTCACTTTTGCTACTAGTAAAAAATGTAAAGCCTTTTCGCCCTAGTATGGTATATTTCTATAGTAAAATGCCAAAGACATATCTGTATAGCGCTGTGAAAATAGTTACTTCTCTTACACTATCTTAGGAACATAAGTATTCCATAACTAAAAACTATATTCTAATAAATGTTATACACGCTGGTACGGAATATATGCCGTATGAATTTCTGACCAATCAAAAGCCGGTAAGGTACATTTTAGATTGACTTGATTTAAGATAAGATTGACAGCTGAGATTCAGGAAAAATCTCAGCTGTCAATCTTATCTTAAATCAATTTAATCGCACTAAAATGTACCTAAAAGTTTGACTTTTGAGTTCGAAACAGTTTTTTTGTATGATTTCTAAAATCTTGTTAGAGAGTCTACAACACATCTGGAATTGCATATTCCACAGTGTGCAATATGCGCCAATTGTGTGTTTTATTTATTATAAGTGTTTTAGAAAGTGTTTTTTTTTTATCCACGAAAGGACGTTTAAACAAGAGACCGAAGTTTGAGAGTTTAATTTTATTTAGTGGATAAAACATAACTAAAACACAAATGTAATACAACGTTTTATCCACAATCGGAGCAACTTTTACTTGAATTTAATTTATAGATAATATGACATCCCAATATCACGTCGAGTGGCATTCCTTTCAACTTGGTAGGCTCTGTTGGTTTCTTTTTTGTGGTTTCTATGGTTTAAAAAAAAAGATTTTGGTGAAAAGTGGAAGAAAAGAATTCCCGAATTTAATAAATGGGGAGAGTCAGGTTAATATGTAAATGAAGCAGTTAAACTTTGGTATTTTCTCAACATCAAGAAAAAGTATGCGGTTTCATCGGTGTGGACAAAGTATTCGATGTGGAAATCTACGATAAAAGTTGACTAAAATAAATATATTTCCGAATTTGGTAAGCAGACCGCGTATTTCAAAAGTGAATCGAAAGGACACAACGAAGAAAACGGAACATTGGGGAACAGTTTCGGAACATTGAGGAATTTTTGATAAATGCTTCCAACGAGGAGTATTTGATGATTAAAGGAACGCGTCTCATTTTTTGAATAATATTAGCAAGGTAGTCGATGTAGAATTTTTGAAACGTTATAAGCTACACTAATAATGGAAATGATCGGTAGCTGTGGATATTATGAATTAATTCATTTAAAAATCGACGATGTCCAAGACAAGGGATCTAATCTACTTATTTCATTACTGGATACTAAGACCAACTTTGTCGTAGGTTCACCATTATTGAGAAAGGATTTTATGTGACTCAGGTGGAGTCTATAATAAGTACATTTGCCTGTATACGAGAAAGCTGTAGCACAGCTGATATTTTTTTAATACATAATAATCAGAAATGTACTGTACAGCCTGTTGGAATCAACACTTTGGCCTTCATTTACATTCAAAAAAGTTGCCTTCAAAAGTTGCTTCGTTTTTGAATTTACCAGACTCAAAAACCTACAGCGGTCATTGTATAAGAAAAGCAAACGTGCAAAGATTATAACAATCAAGCGGCACAGTGGATATAATAGTTCCAGTATTCCAGAAAGCTGTATTTATGAATCCATGTCAAACAAACTTGATATTGCGAAGAAAATATAAGGAAAATCGTCCAGTTTCAAAGAAGGGGAAATATCTTCAATTGATACTTCAATTGACGTACCTATTGAGGAAATTCTGCTTGATAATATGGCTGTTGTCGACAAATATGCTGATGACACTAATTTTTTCATTAATAGAAATGAAGTTTGACAAATCAAAGGACCTCAACGTCAATATAAATGAGAATATTAATACCAATAAGTAATTGAATAAATTTGTTTCATTTCTGTTCATCATTTTACATTTATTGTTAATGAAATAAAATTGCTTTGTTCCAATAGTCGAATAGAAGATGATTCTCTCACACTCAAGGAGACGAATCTGTAAAAATTTCATGAACGTAATAAAGGTTCTTTACTCGATTCTTTACTTACCTAATGATTTCTTGATGTTTTTTAATGCAGTTATCAATAAGTAAATTCAGAGCGGATTCAATGTCCAAACCACGCGTTTTCGCTAGTTGTTCTGCGTTAATGTCTATCCTCCTTACCGCATTGGCCAACATTTTGATCTGAGCCAGTTGGAAAATCACTATCGATACTGGGTTCATCCGGTTGAACGTGTGAACGAGCACTGCAATACTAACAGCTATTGTGTCGAAGAAGTAGGGAACCGCTGGGTACCAGACCTGGTACATGATACCCACCGTTAAGGGCACTCTTCGGTGGAATCGGCCAGCGTGTGTAGAACTGTGACCACGTACCAAAAGGTGCCTATGGTCATTGTGAAAACTATCATGACGTATTTACCTATTACAAGATTCAGTTTACAGTGGTTATCGTATATATCCTTCGAGGACTGTTCCTCTAGATGATAGTTCGTTTTCTCGTAATTAAAGATGTACTCGTACGCCTTTTTGACGGCCCTCTTTTTGGCCAAAAAAATAGACGATCGTTGCGTTCGTATGGTGTATGTACATACACATGAGTTCGATGAAAATAGACGTACAGCCCCATTTTCTCAGGGCGTTGACTAGTATGTACTGCGAGAATATGGTAAAGTAAAATACGTTAAACTTGCCATATATCATGTAGAATTTATTGTTGTTTCCACTTTTTCCAGCAACTTGCCAATTATTTGTTAGCATCATTATGTATTTTTGTAAATGCAGCAGTTCCCTCATTTTACTGAAATCAGAAAAAAAAACATGTATCTACATAAGTGCCTGATGATATGAATAAATAATTAAATCTGATTACAAATTTATCTTTAATTGAAGTTCAGAAAAAATTATACGTTCGGTAGTGGTTACCTTCGGCAATAAATTAGAGTATGTATGTTTATTGATCAAAAAAGTAGTATCCCGTGTGTGTAAAGCCAACATCGGCCAGTTATGAAAAAGGACAAACAGAAGTGAGACGACAGATAAGAAGCAACCGCACACGTACCGAAGGTAGTCAGGGAATAAGACCGGCCCACTCACCACTTGTGCTTGACGTTAGAACGAGAGGTGTAGCATTTGTCCTTTTTCACAACTGGCCGATGTCGGCTGTATATGGTGTTCCATTTAAAATAAAAAAGTTAATTAGCGCCCAGAAGTATATGAACACCTTGTTGATTCACACTATATTAAAAATGTGGCAAAAAGGGTAGGTACTTATAACATCACATATCTTATTTTAACTATTTTTTATAATATGAAACAACAATTCTATAGATCAAATGCGCACTAATATACAGGGTGTTAGAAAAGTACCGGAACAGCAGAATAACTCGCGAGGTGTGCATTTTGGAAAAATGTTTTATACAAAAGTTTTAGGATTTTCCCCGGCTACCCGGTGACCTCGAATTTGACCTTGAACATGACCTTCAAAGCCATTTGAAGGTCAACTAGAAGTACTTTCAAGGTTTCACCTCAACATCTCAAGATTGAGCTAAAAAACGCTTTGTATTTTTATACAGTACACGTAGACATTTGGAATCGCTGTAAATCAGGGGTATCAAGGTCAATCGGATGTGATTTGTTAGGTGAACTCTTTTTGAGGTTCTTGAATTGAAACAAAGAACCCGTGTAACCTTGTAACGTTTGATAGAGGTCATTGTAAGATCAGTAGTAGATTATTTGACGGCTCGAAATGAAGTTTCCAGGGTCCTTTAAGCTTACATAGCTCGAACTAATAACTCTGTATTATTCAACTTTCTAAGCCTAAAGCACAATTTTTAATACGTTAAAGTCACCATCGGATATTTATCAAAGCTCGGTGTTGACGCCTTTTGTTATACATACATGTGTTTTATATATTTAGTTTCAATGTTTAGTTTTTAAAGGTTGTGAACTAGTACTTCAAGATTAAGAAGTTGGCAACAAACACAAAGTTTGTAACTATGTACAATTTGGAATTTGTTTTACAATGAATAAACATGTAGAAATTCTAATTGGGTTTTACAATCAATAAACAAGTAGACATGATACAAGAGTTTTGATTTTACGCATCAACATTAAATACAGCAACATAAAATTGGTCCTTCGAGCCGGATTAGCAGTCCTAAGGAGGCAAGTACAGTTAATATCAGTTTTAGCAAGTTTTAGCAAGAATGCTCGACCGGCGACGAGGCAGCTATTACGCCAGACAGTGTAGGAACACGGCGCGCGAGTTGGCTAAACGCCTGTGAGTTACTTACGATTCGATTCCTCTAATTCTGAATTTTCCGATTAATATTTATTGGTTTGACAACAATTGTCAAAATTCGTGTACATCGATCAGAATATGTGTACATATCAAAAACCGTTATACATACAATTTCATACACCTTCACATTTATAATTCGTAAATTTAAAGGTCAGTTTTAATAAACGTAGTTTAACCGTTAGGTGTGCAAAGAGTTCACTTCAATTATCCATATATTTTGAAAAAATTAACGATGAATACTTTAGCTTCTTTACATATGCAACGTGGTCAATTAAAAAGAAAGATAACTGATTTACAATCATTTATACACGGGTTAAAAGAAAAAGATAATTTAGATTTAATTGATCAAAAAGAGTTAGAGCATAGAGTCAATAGTGTGTACCCACTTCTAGACAAACTAGAAGAAATTCAAGATTAAATTTACAGTTTGCCAGAATCAAATTGAGAGGAGGAGGAGAAATATGCTTCCAATTTGGAGAATTCATATTTCTCTGCCATCGCAGAAGCAAAAGCATTGTTAGAGCAATGCACTTCACACCAGGATGCAACTTCACGTGCAAGTTCTGAGAAAAATGTACCCAGTTTACATCGGAATGCAAGTTAACAACGAGTCAAACTACCTACAATTACATTGCCAAAATTCAATGGCCAGTATACAAGGTGGCTTGAATTTCATGATACATTCGCTTCATTAATCCATGACAATGATTCGCTGAACAATGTACAGAGATTTCATTATCTCAGAACTTCCCTCGAAGGAGTGCTACTGATATTATAAAATCATTGCAAATTTCCAGAGGAAACTTACAACATAGCATGGAATCTGTTGTGTGACAGATATACAAACAAAACATTATTAATTCAGAACCACATTGGTGCACTATTTCAATTAAAAGAAATTAATCGCGAATCAGCAGCACAATTGCGAGAAATTTTAGACATTATAACCAAACATTTACGGTCCTTACAAGCATTAGGGCAGCCAGTAAATGAATGGAATTCTGTCATAGTTTATTTTATTACAAAAAAAAAAATATAGATAAACAAACAGGACGTGATTGGGAATCTCACAAAACGTCAAGTGATATTCCTACATTAGACGAATTTAAAACATTTTTGAATAATAAGGCAAATATGTTAGATAATTTACATACATATGTGCCAGAATTAATCAAAACATACATATGACAGAAAATCAAAGAAATCATTTGTAGTGTCCAACATAACATGCTATTGTTGTAAAGGTTTTCATGGAATATTCAGGTGCGATACATTTTTGAAATTGCCAGCAAAACAGCGCATTGTCAAGGTAAATGAGCTCAAGTTGTGTACTAATTGCCATACACAAAGACATTCACAATTGCCAAAGACATACACATGTAGTACAAAATTGTACACATCCAAGTAGGTGTAAAAATGTAATAAAAATTATAACACCCTCATGCATATTGAAACTCAAGATCAATCAACGTCTGTTACAAATAATCACTCAGAAAATCAGGTCGTTGTCGACACATATAACGACAAGTTCTGTACAAGTGTTACTTGCTACAGCACAAGTTCAAGTGAGGGATAATCAAGGTACATGGCACTCTTGCAGAACATTGTTAGATTTTGCGTCTCAGTCTTGTTTTATCACAGCTGAACTACATTCAAAGCTAGGCGTTGCAGAATTCAAAACAAACATTTCCATTCAGGGAATTAGTCAAGTCATTTCACAAATAAAGTCACAATGCAAGGTACATTTAAAATCACGTATTAACAAATTTAATACGGAATTAAAGTGCTTGATCATAGACAAAATCAGTGACGATATTCCGAGCGTAACAATTAATACTGAACATTTTAGGTTACCAGAAAACTTGCAATTAGCCGATCCAGACTATGATGTCCCAAACAAAACAGACCCACTCATAGCCCAGTTGTTGATTGACATACAACAGCAATTGCAAAAATTCTGGGAACTAGAAGAATGTCCTAGTATGCCTGCATTCTCACTGGACGAGCAAAGGTGCGAGGCTCATTTCAAAGACAATTTTTATAAAGATGAAACCGGTCGGTACGTAGTGTCAATTCCATTTAAATACTACTACTAAAAACACTAGGTGAATCACCATCAATTGCAAAAAAAAAATTATATCTTTAGAAAAACGACTCGAGTTCAAATCCACATCTAAAAAAGCATATGTCAGGTTCATAGAAGAATATCAATCATTAAATCACATGTCAAAAGTTGTCTTTATAAGTCATAGAGTTTCTGAAATACAGTCCAATTCTCAAAATGATACAATGTTACATGTGCCTACTGCAGACAACCCAGCCGATACAGGCTCTCGTGGTGTTGAAACATGCGTTAACCAAGAACTTGAACGGGAAGATATATCTTGGTTTTTCATACCACCAAATTCACCTCAAAATGGGGGCCTTTGGGAGTCTGGTGTTAGGGGTTTGAAATTTCATTTAAAACTTCAAATATGAACTATAACTAAAAATTCACTTCAAATTGGAACTATGGTTCTACTACAGGTCGACGACGCCCCTTCACTTTATTGCCTGTTGGACGAGTCATCGAAGTTGTATCGGGTAAAGATGGTGTAGTGCGGGTGGTGTTTGTTAAAACGAACAAAGGTGTTTACAAAAGAGCTGTTACAAAAGTGTTTCCGCTACCCATTGATTCGCAACAGTGACAGTACATTGCCAAGAAATGTAACGATATTTATTATATTATTTTACATATATGTTTCCTTTTAAATATTTTCATGCATTTACAAGTATTAACATTTATGTCTATAACATGTAGCGAAATACGTATGGCAATTCTATTTGTTTGCATTTCATTTTGAAAGTCGAGACTTTCAAGGCCGGGGCTATACATACAATACATGTGTTTTTGTTATACATTCATGTGTTTTATATATTTAGTTTCAATGTTTAATTTTTAAAGGTTGTGAACTAACTAGTATTTCAAGATTAAGAAGTTGACAACAAAAACAAAGTTACAACTATGTACAATTTGGAATTTGTTTTCCCAATGAATAGACATGTAGAAATTCTAATTGGGATTTACAATCAATAAATAAGTAGATATGATACAAGAGTATTGATTTTACGCATCAGCATTAAATACAGCAACACTCGGATATTTTGCATTTATATAGAGACATCCAAAAAAAAACGTCATCAACTCTGGCTATGAACGAGAGAGATGGAAATAGCGGTCATGTCTAATCTTTTCGGTTATGTCAAACTTTTGACAAGTGGCTGTCACAATTTGTAAAATAAACAATGGCTGTCATATGATGTGACAGTCTTGACAAGTAAATAAGGTTATAAATTCGATTAAGAATAGAAATACGTCTTTTTTTCTCGGCCAACTTTGATGACGTTTTTTTTGGATGTCTCTATATTTCCCGCAAACTTTTGTTTGTGGGACAATGAGTGGTGGATGGTTCATTTAGGGTAAAATCGACTTTATTTTATTATTGTTAGTAGACATAAAAAAAATCCATCCTAAAATAATTTTGGACAAAAACCACCCAAATCGACCCTCCTCCTTTGAAGTCGTTTAGCAGTTTTTACGTTTTTTCATAACTAATTAGATCAATGAAATAAATAGGAATTATGGATGAAGTAAAAACAACACAATATTATATTTCTATTACAAAAATATGATATTAAAAATTTATTTTCATTAAAACTGTAAAATTATGAGCAGTTTTTAATTAAAATGTCATTTAACTCACTGTTTTCAGATAGTTATACCCCGGGTATACATAATACATTATGATTTTAAAATATAAATATTCCTCTTCAATGATACAAAACATTTTTTTGAGCTCAAGCCTTGAAGCCTTTGAGATTTTAAAATACAAACAGAAATAAAATAAAAAAAGTGTAATAAACAACAATAAAATTATTTTGAGGCGTTCTTGCTCAGAACGACTTGTAAATTGAAACGAAACAAAAATATAGTTGTAGGGTGTTCATTTAAAACTTCAAAGCTCTTATTTATTACTCGGATTTAGTGGGAAAAAAGTATGGAAAAAAGTGAAAGCGCTAAAACACTCCAAATATCAAGCTGTTTGCAATAGTGAAAACCAGAAATTCGACATTTCATGAATACCTAAATTTACTTAGATTCCACATATTTATTATTATATTATATGCACCAGTTGCAAGTAATATACACATTATCATTATTTGCACTCGTTTCTTACATCTCTATGTTTTTGTCACATAAATATTATACCTTATTAACTTTACTTAACATTGCATACATACCTTTTCAGACTAGAATCTTGAAGACAATCTGCAATATATCAAACACCGTATCGTAAGGTACTGTTCTTTGTTTGCAGTAATATCGACAATTGCAGGTCTTATATATCTATTACCAGCTACTAAATTATTAACCGATCAAAACTGCACTGAATATTACTAGTTTAGCATGCAGATATGTATATATATTAGAATTCGATCAGATTATATCAGAATATTCGCAAGTTACAGAGGAGATAACTCTCAGCTTTATAATTATGTTGAAAGAACATTGTTGATTTTATTTTAAAGAATAAAACTCACATGAGTAGAGCCGAAGGACCTTGTATTTGAAAATGTTTCAATGAGAGAACGCACTGTCTCTTTGTGTCCGCACACAACTGCCGTTCGGCGTTAGGGTGTGTATGTCGTAAAACGGACAATTCGCGCGGTTATACAGTGGTACATTAAATTATGGTAAAAATAAAATAGTACAGACAATGCATAAAAAAATCCAATATACTCCCCCCCGTTGAAATTACATAATGCAGTGGAGGAGTTTCAAGTACATACATAAGAGAATACATGTAAATGTCTAATACAATATCTTTTAAACTTAAAACTGAACAAAAGTCAAAATATGCCCAGAAAACACCAACACAAAGCACTGCACAACACAGCACAACTATGCTTGAGAAGTGGGTTCTATCGGCAAAGGGCATACCTTGGAAATGGCTCGCTTTGTCATCCCAGATGAGGTTCCGATGGTGACTACTCGAACCAGGTTGCCAGGTTCACGATGAGTCCTAGCCGCCACTTGGTAGGAGGTAAATTCTCGTCTTCTTGTCTTTCAGGAGAACGATTGTGCCTGTTTCAACATTTTGACACTTTATTTTCCATTTGGCTCGGCATTGCAGCTCGGAAATATACTCAGCCCCACGACACCAAAAGTTTTGTGTGATCTGCTGAAGGCGCTGATACAGTTAAGAGTTTGTTTTCTGGAATGTGCTGCACACTTGGATCGCTGTTGTGATTCGCTTTCCGATGAGGAAATGTGAATGTGTGAGAGGTGAATAGTCACCGATGTGATTGGATAAAAGAGTTAACGTTTGAGAGTTTAAAATTTCTTCTATTTGTAGTAAAACGCAATAAAATATTCATTGGTTAGTGCTGCATTTCCCCTGACTCGCTTTAAATGAAATTTAGAGGACTGCACCCCTGCTTCTCAGATTCCACCTATGTTTGGACAATTTGGAGGTAAAAATATCCAATATTTTTGTTTAGAATTAAGAAATTACCTAATTCCTCAAGTTCTGATTTAGCACCACAATAAGTGCGAATATGAATTTGGAAGGTATTCCTCTGCGTGAAACAAATCGACGTAAACACAATATCAATGATTCGGTGGTCAAATCCGTTACAGGCTCAAGATGCACTGCTTTTGTGCTAAAACGTATGAATATGCAAATGTAACAGTTAGATTATCTTGAACCCTTTCTTTTTCTGTCTTTGATCATGAAAAGACCGCATAAATCAGTACCGACCACGGCGAATGGAGGTCGGGGTTTGACTCTATCTAAAGGTAAATGACCTAAAACATTTTGAAGATTTTTAGGACGTACCCTAAAAAAGGAATTTTAGGACGTGCCTTCGATACATTTTGTTCACTAATGGACCAAAAACGATTTCGAATTGTACAGAGTGTTTGCTCTTCTTTAAAAAGTAGCTTGGCAAACTGATGTTTTCCGGAAATTATGATAGGGTGTTTCTTATCATAGTTGAAATGATATTTTATTAGCATACTGCAAGCACGAACAGAATCGTCTGAGGTATCTAAAAATGGCATCAATGAGAAAAGTTTGCATCTTTTAGGCAATGGTTTACCTGATGTAATCACGCTAATTTCCTCGAAAAAGCTTTCTTTTTGTGACAACTTAGCGAGTATATTTAATGAAAGGTACAATTCTTCATTGGATAATGAACAGGTAATGCGGTTTTCTACAGAAGTTCGACAATTATTTATGAAACGAATGCAGGATCACATGATCCGCTGTATATTTCTTAGACTTTAGTACTTCTCAAAAGGAAAAACTGATTTGAATGGTTGAACAGATACAAATGCTGACTTAGAAATGTTCTTGAATGATTCATCACTTTGTATGAATTTGTCTGAAGAATCTACTTCAAAATTTGTCCATTCAGAGGATGGTTTAGCAAGAAATGTGGGATCGTTTCACCACGCCTCTAAATCTTGTAATTTTTGTGTGGCGACTCCCCTTGTCAAAATATTTGCATGATTTTTCTTTGTCGGAATGTAATGCAATTTGATGTTATCGCCAAGGCTCTGAATTTGAAATAAGCGGTTTTCCACGAAAATCTCTAGCAAATGAGGTTGTTAGTTCACCAAAGATATGGCTATTTTAGAACCGCTCCAGTAAATGATATCATTAACTGGCATGTCTAAAACGGTATTCATTCGCGAAATTAGCTCAACCATCATTAATATAACACATAACTCTAGTTCGGGGATTGTCACTATTCTCAAAGGAGCTACTTTGGTTTTGGAATATAGTAGTCTCACTGTTACTTGATTTTGAGCATCGATTGATCGCAGATATACACACGTGCCGTATGCTTTCTGGCTGCTATCTGAAAACGCATAAATTTCAAGGGCTTTTGGAAAGTTACATATGACCTTTGATTGATGCGGAGTGAATTCAAGGATGGTAAATCCTCGCTGTAAGAAATCCACTGGCCTTGTAAGTCTGGAGTCAAGATTTCATCCCAGCCGGTTTGAGTTAACCACAGTGTTTCATGAACGTCATGGCTCGTATTGTGCATGGAGCAAGTAAACCTAATGGGTCAAAAATCATGGAAATAAGGAAAGAACTATACGCTTTGTCAACGGATTTAAATTCGAAATTCCATCTGACATGCGATAGAGAAATGTGTCCGTGTAACTGTTGTATGAAAGACCTAGCGTCTTTGAATTTTCAGCAGAGCTGAATTCCAAGTTATTTGTAATAACTTGTGACTGTACAGATGTCTCTGGATGATTAGAATTCCACTTCCGTAGTGTGAAACCTCCAGAATATAGGATCTCGAAGATTGTTCGACAAACATAAAATGCGAAGAAGAGAAGATATTTGTTTTTGTCAGCAACTTGTTCGTTGCAATACAATTAAGGAGCAGGTAGCCGAGTGGGTTAAAGCACCGTCTTTCCAGTCGCGATACCTCTGTGCGCGTTGTTCGAGTCTTGGCCGAGGTAGAGGATTTTTAATTGTCTCGCTTTCTCTGTCAGGACTTGATATGCAACCACTAGTACACACTAGTATAGGTGTGGATGCATAGATGCCAATCCAACCGCACATGCCCTAGATTTGGTAATGTTCTAAGTTTTCTGGGTTTCCTCACAACTGCAAAGCAAATGCGTTACCGAAATAATCTTAAATGGCTCCCAGTGCGCCATGACAAATAATCATAGTAGCCACCCCTTTCCCGCACAGATCCCTGAGGGGACCTATGGGGTTACTCTTCTGAGTAATTAACTATATTCGGGTGAGTATTATTATTATTATTATTATGTCTCCATTTATGATTTTGCTGACCTTGGGATGTGCTTTCTCACACTCGCTGGCAAGCTCAAAGATACGTCGAATTGCCAAAAAGCTGGATGCCTTTTCTCCGTACGATACGGTGCACAACTTAAAAATCTGAACTGGAAGAGCAGGATCGGATCTCCAAAATATCCGCTGAAGACATCTTTGTGACTCATGAATTAAGACTTACCTATACATCTGTGTATAGAAGAATCACCCGTGATGGTGTATTTGAATCGTCTATACCGAATTAGAATTGAAAATAAATCGTCCTGTAGCACAGGGCCATTCATTTGAATTTTTAAGGATATCCCATTGGAAGAGGGACAACTGGAGTTGAAAATCTCTTGAAGTTTTGTCGTGACGCTGTCAGCCTTATACACTTGACGATTCACCAACTTGTTTCATGTGACCTAAGTCTTCGTACCCGATCATGAAAGCAATGTACAAATTCTTCAATTTGTGATTCGAATGTAAGCGTTTCTCGCGTTTCTCAAATAAATAAAATTAATCCTGGAGTGGGTACTGGAACCTTCGGCGTAGAAACAAAAAACTGGACGTTTTCCACGAAACACCGAACTACTACACTTTTCTCGACGCGCGTTTCGCCAACCAAGTTGGCATCTTCAGGAGAAGATTAAAACTTCTAAAAGTTTTAATCTTCTCTGAAGATGCCAAAACGCGCGTTGGTTGGCGAAACGCGCGTCGAGAAAAGTGTAGTAGTTCGGTGTTTCGTGGAAAACGTCGTTTTTTTTTTTTTTTTTTTAATTAAATTAATAACAATAAGTTACCTTCGCATCGTGACGTATTAAGTTTGTTTATGTATAAACATCAGTCTTTAAAACTGAGTATTCGAAATAGTTCCTCTAGTGTTATCAGTCATATAAATGCTGTTTGGGGCAGCTTTATGATCCCGACTATCCGTCCTCAGCATTGTATTAAAAAGTTCGAAATATTTTATGGTGAATATATAAAACTTAAAAAACATCGCCGCAAAGAATAAAATCAAAATCACAACAAAACTCAAAATCACAACAAAACAATGTCAAGAAGTTCAGCCAAAAACTTGATAAATTGTTCGATATTGCGAATTCCACAGCAGTTAAAAATTTACAAAAGGACTCGAACAATTTCTAACAGAATGTGTCGAAAGGGGAAAAATTAATATCCACTTGCCAGTCACTTCTTCCTCGACAGAAGAAATGTCTGATAATCAATCCGTCATGGAAGAAGAGATAACTAATGAAGATAATGGGAACAATAGTGACGAAATTGGTTTGTATTAATAATTTAATACTTTCTTCTCATAGAGCTATAAAATTTTAAATAAATATTTTTCAATGATTATAAAAAATTCTTATTGTCAAGGATAAATTTTCTTCTGCTTACTTCTAAATTTGTCATAATTACTTTTTTATAATTACTCTATTATTTTTTATTGTACTTATCCAGTCAGAATCTAAATACAAACTCAAAGAATGAAAATTTATTAAATTTCACGGCAAAAATTTTAACTTATATCTAAATAAAAAATTTGTTCTTGATTTTTCTTGTAGTAAAAAATTTTTGCAACAATTAAAATGTCCGTGCAATCGAACAATTATGTCTCGGCAGTACTTTACTAACGCATTTTGAAGATATTTATTATCTTATCATATTTTCTGTGAATGCAATTAACAGAAACTTAATTCAGGTTATTTTGGTTGAGTTTTTTTGCTGTAAATGAAATTTATAAAATATCTTAAGCTATTATATTTTTAAATTTAATTCTGAAAATTCTTTATTTTAGGTTTAAAATTATCTCAACATTCAATATCATCAAGTTTTTGTAGTCAAATATCAAATTCCAGTGAATTAAAAAGAACTTATTCAGATTTTGAAAACGAATTACGTGTACCTCCGATAATGAAAAAAAAATCAATACTTTAACTCCAGAACTGGTATCAGCCTTAGATCGGACTAAAACTAGTGATAGAAACGCAATGTTCATTATTGCAGCCGTTATCAAAAGCCTGGGACTTGATATTGATAGATATTACTTAAGTTATTCCTCTATTCATAATGCGCACATTTCAAAAAGAGAAGAAATTGTTGATACGATTAAAAAAAAAGAAGAAATTTATGAATCTCTAGTTGTTCATTGGGATGGGAAAGTGCTGCCTACAGGACAAGGAATATCAAAAGCAGAACGGCTATCAATACTCATTTCAGGAACAAATACTGAAAAATTTTTTTAAAGCTCCGATTCTTCCTGATGGCACAAGAATCAGTCAAGCTTCAGCCGTTTTTTGAAACTCTGACAGAATGGAATCTCTGTGACAAAATTAAAGCGATGTGTTTCGACACAACTGCCTCAAATACTGATAAATTATTATCTTGTTTAAATAAATCATTATTGTTTAAATATTTTTTCATAAATTATTCTAATCAAAACATATAATTTCTTTTAAGGTGATAGCAAAGGCGCATGTACTTTACTAGAAAAAAAATTGGTCGTGATTTGCTTTATCTTGCTTGTCGCCATCATACGTATGAATTAATGCTACGAAATGTCGCAGAAGTCGCTTGGCCAGTTACAAGTGGCCCGAATGTACAAATTTTCAAAAGATTTAAAGATAATTGGGATACAATTGATGTATCGGCGTATGAAATTGGCACAGATGATGAACATATTGCAGATGTCTTGAATGAGAAGAAGAAAGATGACATTGATTTTATTGAAAATCAATTGAAGGTATAAATAAATTCAATTTTATATTAACGATAGTATGCTTCAAAAATATTATATTTACATTTAAACGATAATGATTTGATTGTTTACACCTTTTTTTGCGTATTAACGACATGATTTTTAAGATTTTTAACAAATTGAATTCGCACATTTTAGATCTTTTTTTATTTGCTCGAATATTTTATAGATTTTATTATTTTTTCAACATAATTTTGGAATTTATTAACTGATCAATTCGTTATCCGTATATTAGGTACTTCTAATACTCGAAAAACTATATTGAATGGCCGCAAATAATTAAAACTGTTTCAATTTTTTTCTGTCTTTCAATTAGAATCGCCATCCAAGGGACGACTATAAGGAACTTTTGGTGCTGAGCTGTATCTTTTTGGGTGGTATGGATGTTCATGAAGCTAAATTTAAAGCTCCTGGTGCTTGTCATCATGCAATATGGCTTTCGAAAGCTCTTTATTGCCTAAAAATATACATGTATCGCAAACAGTTCAAAGTATCAATTAGAGAAACGAATATTTTACATAAAATATGCGTTTTTATTGTATTCTTTTACGTTAAAATATGGTTTAGTGCTCCGAAAGCTATAAAAGCACCGAATTCGGATTTGCAATTGGTGAAAAATCTCATCGAATATCGAAAAATTCATCCCGAAATTGCCATTGCAGCTCTTGAGCATCTGTGGTATTTATAATTATCTAAGCATCTGTGGTATTTGCACGAACAACTTGCTTGCTTGGCTCTCTTCGATGAAGCGGTGTTTGTGAAGCGGTGATGAAAAATTAAAAAATGTACAAAAAAATAAATAGCAAAGTAGCCGTCCAGAAATTAAGTAAACATTACTCAGTATATTATAAGACAATTACTTTACTCACTGAAAAAAGGCATTACTTAGTGATTTTGTGACTCCGAATTTGAAACAGTTTAATCTTCCCTACGGATTCTTGAATACTGAACTTAATATATGGGAATCGAATCCTGATTACCAACAGTGTGCTAGCACAAGTTAGAAGTTGTGAATGATACTGCTGATCGAATTATAAAAAAATCAAAGCTCATTATCTCACAGCTCACAGGAGCTTTTTTTGTAGGAAATTTAATTTGCTACAACTTTGTCATTTACATTTTTCCTGTAGCTACAGCCATTTATGAAATAACGACAAAAAAATCCAAAAATTCCTGAAAAATTGAGTTTAGTGACCTGTACTAAAGGTCTATAAGGATACCAAAATATAATTATAAAACATAATTTCTGTAAGTGTTATTTGTTTCAATCATTAAATATTGGGTACATCTGCTATAAAAACTAGTTGAATTAAAATTACTGAAAATAGTCGAATCATTTGATATTTACTTATTATTATATTATCACAGATGACTTAGTTAACTCTTAGTCGTGACATAGTAGCAAATAGCTGGTATTTACAAAATAGCTGGTATTACATTTCATTGATTACATCTCCAAAACTAAGATAATATATACATACCTATACAGGATAATATTTAGTTAATAAGTTAATTTTTTACATATTTAATATTTCTTTAATATAGATAGCTTATTCTCTTAAGATTATTTCATGTTTCATTTTTACCGCATTCAAATATTCATGATGGTCATATGGTTTACGTATGTACTGCGCATAGACGGCGTCAGTTGGAAGTTGGCTAGCGGAAGTGTTGGAGTTACGCATGATGGTTAGCTGTTTTGGCTTGTTGATACGACGCAAGAGGTTGACGACGAAAAGACGGCCCTAAGTGCGGAAGACGACCGCTTATGGGAAAGAAGACGTATCGTAAAGTAAACGGTAGAACGATGAAGTGATTATTGAAGGCGTATCTATAGGTATATAGGGAATACGTATAGGGAAGACGTAGTTATTTGTATGATCTTGTGGCATTGTGACTTTGTGACATTTCAAAATCCGTAATATATGTTTTGTCTATAATGTATTCGGACTCTTGCTCCTTCAACCACCCCTAGACAACAAGAAAAAGTCTACATATAGATAAATATAGAACTGAGATAACATAGAGATAAATCCATACTATATTCTAATGGGTGTTTAAAGTAGAGATTGGATTTTGAATCTCGCGCCATTTGTTTTCTGTCAAACATAAAGCGCTAATTTTTGACAGTTGTCATTTAGACACAGTGCCATTTAGTTATGGAGTGGTACACGGTCCAACAACGCCTATTTATTGTGAAAACCCACTACAGAAGTGGGGAAAGTTTTGCAGAAACAAAGTGCTGTGCGAGCGGCGGTGTACCCAAAAAACCATGCAATTTTCGGACTTTTTTCAGTTTTTGCTCAATATCTCAGTGAAGGAAGGGTCTGACCGGTATAGTCATTCTACATACTTTTAAAGTAGACTAAATTTGCTACAATTTGAGACCAGGGCGAGCTCTATACAGCCATTGGATCCCAAGATACAGTTCTTCGAAAATAGGCCATTTTTTCCAAAAAGTGAAATTTATTCGAAATGGTCACTTATTTTGTGAAATATCTTCTAAAATACACATCTCACGTCAAATATCATATGAAATTAAGTTGTAGAAAATTTAATTAGCATTCGTTTAAGACCAGCGTAGGCCCAGCGGTTCTCTCAAAAACGGCAGATAACCAAAAACAGTCATAAGTGGGTTTTGGGGAGAAATGCAAATAAACTGTTCTCGCGTCTTTTTATGGTTTTATTTATCAAACAGTTAAAATTTATTTAATTTTGTTATTGTTTATAAACTGTTTGATGAAAAAAGAAAAAGATAATATACCTATTGGGAATGACGTCATCATCAATTTTATATACATACTATATCATCAGTTTTATATACCTACATACTAAAATGATTGTACGCTTGATAAGATGGTGTCTCGATGGCTGTGATGGACGCTGAGAGAGGCGCCCAGTCTGTAGTCGTGTCATCTTCATCGTCCGAGCATGTCAACTCCACATCCGGGACGTTAATGCACAATTTGCCACCGCATGACTGACAGAGGAGTGCGCAGAGTGGAGCCCATCCTTTCTGCACGAGCAGCTCCCAGAGCACCCTTTCTAGCATTTACATGAAATTTTTCGCAGGAGGGCAGGAGATGCGGGATCCATGGTGGTGGGGATGGGGGTGAGTCCCTGAGAAGACAGCTTCCACCCTCAATCAGTGGGATTCAAGTTGACTCCCCGCCACTTCTGCACTTGGAGGTAGCACCTTGCTGCATGGTGGATTGCGTCATCTTCCGTCGGTGGCAAACGGGCGAGGTTTATGCTCGTTGAAGTGACAAACGTCTTATACCTCAGGAAATCCCTCTCACGGCTTGTGGGGTGGAGTCTGGCCGAAGGAAGATCTCCACTTCCTCAGCAAGTGGTTCACTGTTGCTCAGGAGTGTGGTGATTTTGGTATTTCCTTGGCCAAACGGTGCTGAGGTGGTATCACACCCGGTAAACGCGTGGGTGAATAGTACCATCCCTGGTGATCGCTGGGAGTCCTGGTGGTTGTAGGAGGTCGTAGAGAAGTGACAGCAACCAGCTTCGCCCTTCGTGCTCTTCTGAAGGTAGACGTTTGTCTCTTCAGCGCCTAAACCATTGAGAAGAACGAGCCAGGTCGACGTCTTCTCCCACTATGACGACCCGATCGGCTACTGCTCTTTTTGAAAACGCCGTCATGACGATCTCTCGATCCCCATCTTCTTCGGTAACAGCCACTTCTACTCCCTCCTTCTGAAAGCCATCGAGACACCATCTTCGTGTGAGCCCAAGCCCGGGCCATCTAAGATAAAAAGAAGTGCATGATTTGGCAACCAAAACACAATAACTACATGATTTATATTAGTTTTCTTTTTTGTGTAAATGTAATTTGTCCTTATAGTAGGTACTATGATGTTTGTACAATCATTTTAATATGTAGGTATATAAAACAATATTTGATGATGACGTCATTCCCGATAGGTATATTATCTTTTTCTTTTTTCATCAAACAATTTATAAACAATAACAAAAATAAATAAATTTTAACTGTTTGATAAATAAATCCATAAAAAGACGTGAGAACAGTTTATTTGCATTTCCTCCCAAAACCCACTTATGACTGTTTTTGGTTATCTGCCGTTTTTGAGAGAACTGCTGGGCCTACAGGTACCAATCTGGTTTCAAATGAAAAATTAAATTTACTGCAGCTTAATTTCATATAATATTTGAAGTGGGATGCGTATTTTAGAAGATATATCACAAAATAAGTGACCATTTCGAAAACATTTCACTTTTTGGAAAAAATGGCCTTATTTTCGAAGAACTGTATCTTGGGATCCAATGGCTGTATAGAGCTCGCCCTGGTCTCATATTGTACCAATTTTTAGTCTACTTTAAAAGTATGTAGAATGACTATACCGGTCAGACCCATCCTTCACTGAGATATTGAGCAAAAACTGAAAAAAAGTCCGAAAATTTCATGGTTTTTTGGGTACACCGCCGCTCGCACAGCACTTTGGAAATTGAAAATCTGGTTTTTTTAATATTGGTTTAGGTCCTAACAACATATAAAAAATTCATAACGACCGGACCTTTTGCAAGCACGACCCCCTTTTCATGTCTAACTTTACTGGACTAAAATGTTTATATTGAATCATGAACACATAAAAATACAAACGTTTTAGGTGTACTGGATTGAAAAAATATTTCGGTCTATCATTAAATCAATATGTAAATAGTATTTCACTTTTAATTCAATTAGTTATTTGAAGACACAACTATTTGAAAAGTGTGGCTAACTTGTGGCTTATGGTTTACAAAAAAAGTGGTACCTACTTATGTTACTAGGTTATTACATATTATACAAATATAGTTTTATCTTATTTTAGAGTCATTTGTTCCTACTCAATTTATTGATTAAAAATTAAGTAAACAAGTTCTTCTTGTTGAATATGTATAAACTGTTTTCTAGCCGAGTTACTTTTATAGGTAAAGCAACTGAAAGTACCTAATTCAATGTAAAAAAGGAACAAATTGATTTAAATTAAACAAATAATTCAAAAGCAGCTTATATTTTCAAGATACAGAAACGTCTCGTTACAATATTGTAGCACGAAAACGTCAATTTTGTGTTTGTTGTAGAATTTTCCTGCAAATATTTAATATACAAATAATATAAACATATGATATCAGTATACCGCGTGTTCCAGAATAATTCGTACACAAAGATATCGGAGTGCAACAAAAGCGACGTCTGGATGATCATCTTCGGACTATGTCAAATACATTTTATAGACTGACGAGAGAACAATTTCGTAAAATATGTTACGGAATAGCTAAACAACTAGCTATTGCAGAAAGGTTTAACCATGTCAAAAAACTACTGGAAAAGATAGGCTGTCTGGATTTTTACAGTGTCATCCTGATTTGAGTATCGGAAAGCCCGAAGCCACCAGTAGAATACAAGTAGAATACAAGAACACCAGTAGAATACACTCGAATCAACAGAATACTCGTATTTAACAAGACTGAGGTAACACTTTTTTTTTGATAATTTGGAGAGATTGATTATGGAATACAAGTTTGAACCACGAATGATATACAACGTAGATGACTCTGGTGTGACGACCGTCCAAGAGACTGAGAGAATTATAGCTCCCAAAAGGCAGAAACGCATTGGATCTGTTACGTCATGGGAAAGAAGTAAGAGCGTCACAGTAATACATATATGCTATGAGTGCTTCGGGGTCTTTCATACCCCCTCTTTTCATTTTTCCTCGACAATATCACTCACCAAATTTGGAAAAGGATGGATTGGAGCTGTTTACACATGTTCTCATAATGACTGGTTAAACGAAAATATATTCATTTTATGGCTAAGTCATTTTATCAGACACACCAAACCTACTGCTGAAAGACCAGTTTTGCTAATTTTGGATAATCACCTTAATTCTACTCTCGAAGCTTGGGAATTAGCAAAAGAGCACCACGTCATAATGCTTACCATTCCACCACATTCATCACACCGTCTACAATCCCTTGACGTTGCTTTTTATTGCCCCATAAAAGAACAACAAATCGTGCAACATGTACATAAAATCAAGCAATTTGATAAAAAATACACCGTACGAGAGATTGTAGGACTGTTTTAATAAAAGCTACATGAGAGTAGCTTCTTTAGAGAAAGGAGTTTCAAGCTTCAATGCAACAGGAATATTCCCCATGAATCCTGAAGTTTTTTGTGATGGTGATTTCATTGTTACTGATGAGGAAGCCGGATCTGTGGCCGCGGATGAGACACAACAAAAGCCTGACATTCAGCAGCCAACTAACCTATTCAATCCTATTCAATCCACATCAAATAATACACCAGCAGCAGCCAGTTGTTGAGCAACCAGATACTGGCAGCCCTGCCACAAGTCCATCTATTTTTTGTGATCTAGGAATTCAACCAGTCATTCATGAGGAAGCTACTGTAAGCCCAGCCCCGATTCTAACCACACCATATGCAACACCAAATCAGGCCGCTATTCAGGAGCCACTAACCGTCAGATCTGCCACAACTCCATCCACATCAAATGATAACCGACGACAGTGTGAAACCAATACTGATAACGATCAAACAGTTATTGACTTTGCTATTGTTGTGTCCATTGTAAGTCCAATGCCACTACCTCACATCTCTAATAAAAACGAGGTATTGAAGAACAAACATCATTCTGAAATCTTAACAAGCACACCAATGAAAGCCGTATTTGAAAAAAAAAAAAGAGGAAAGAATTGAAAAATAGACAAAGGCGATTCAGGAAAATAAAGGAAACTATAATGAAGAAAATTGTGCCAAGGAAAATGTACTAAAGGAAAATGTATCGGAGGAAACTTACCAAAGATAAAGGAGTTAAAAGCAAGCAGACTACAACCAGAAACCAACGAGTTAAAAGGACAACAAAACAATATTTAAGAGTGACGATGAAGATTCATCTACTGAAGAACTAAACGGAAATTTAATTTGCGATGATGAGTCAGAATATTCAGAAGAGGAAACTCTATGTGCAATTTGTTTAGACAGCGGAAAGAGTGGGGAGATGTGGCACCGATGCAGAAGTTGCGAAAACTGGACCTATAAAGAATATTCTGGTAGCAAGAGTCCAGCTTCTTATATTTGTGCTTTTTGTTTGGACCTTTCAAGGGTCCAGTTTTGTTCTCCTTTAATAATTTGATCTTTATTTCATTGTTTTGCTTAAATAGTTGATTTTTTTATTTGTGTTACAAATAGTTTTTCATCAATCTTTATAATGTTTTAGTTCATAACATTTTATTTTAAGTCTGATGATATTTTGAAAATTTTATACGTAATAAGTTTACTTTTATTTTTTAGTTTATTTTAAATTATTATTATTTTTAGTTTTTTAAGTTTTTATTTTAAGATTTTGATATTTTGAAAAAAATTTACCTATATATTTATATATTTATGTTTATGTCAAAAAAGTTCGCCATATATATGTTAGAAAAAAATTGGAAATAAAACGTGTAGATTAAGGTAGGCTAAATGAATTGTTTTATAACAGATTTTGAAATACCAGAAATTAAAACTGAAACAGGGAAATGCAGTTTTAAATATAAACAAAAATACGCCCAATATTAAGGTCCTAAATATAAATATACGTAGCATTGCTAAAAACTTTGAAGAATTAGAAATATTCATTTCACATTTTGATATCGCTTTTGAATGTATAGTCCTAACGGAAACGTGGCATATTGATAATTTAAACTTATACAAGATAGATGGTTATGACATTTTATATAATAAAGGCAAATTTAATCAGAATGATGGACTAGTGATATACATAAAAAATAATCTAGAATATCATTACCTTGTTGAGTCAATAGAAAATATTTCTGTTTTTAATTTAGATTTGATTATATCAAAGTATAAAGTTAACATTATAGCCATATATAGATCACCTTCTATAAATCTCAAAGAATTTATTACAAATTTCAATCAATATTTATCGTTGCACGAAACAGATGCAGACTATAAACTCATATTAGGTGACTTAAACATCGACATTATAAAAACAAATGAAAATGTAAGTGAATACTTAAATACGATGTGCGAATTTGGCTATAAATCTGCGATAAATAAATACACAAGGATAGAAGGTGAATCAAAGTCATGTATAGACCACATTTTTATAGGTTCAAAGAATTCACTTATTCTAGAAGAACGCATATTACCATTGATAATAGAGACAAGCATAACTGATCATTATCCAGTATTATTACAGATAATAATAGACAAAACGAAAATAAAAAAATGTGTAAGTAAAAAACAGTATATTAAATATATCAATTATAATACATTGAAAGAAGAATTAGCCGATTGTGACTGGAAAGCATTTTTCTCAGAGGATGACGTTAACACTGAAACAAAACAATTTGTAGATAAACTGATTGGTCTAATAAACAAACATACAAAAACTTATGTAAAAAAAGACGTCAGAAGGAAAGAGTGGATAACAAAAGGTATAATAAAGTCAATAAAAAAAAGAGAGGAATTGTACAACAAATCAAAACAGGAACCTAACAATCAAAATGCAAGAAAAGAATATACAGTATATAGAAACAAATTAACTCAGATAATAAAAAAAAACTAAATATGAGTTTTACAAGAATGAGGTAGATAAAAATAAAGGGAATATGAAACAGCTATGGAATACGGTAAATTATAAAATAAAAAAATTATAACAAACAAGATAAAATAATAACAAAAATAAAAAACAGAGACAATGAAATTATAACTGATGCAATTGAAATGTGTAAAGTGTTTAATGAAAACTTTATAAATGTAGGTAAATCTTTAGCAAGTAAAATTGCACGTAAACCGAACTACATAGAGAAAAAAAAAATTAATACAAATTCAATATTTTTGTATCCCTGTTCTATAGAAGAGGTAAAAGAATGTATACAAGGTTTAAAAAATAAAAAATCACCTGGGTTCGACAACATTAGAACAGAAACCCTTAAAGAAATCATGGACTTAATTGTATATCCCTTGATGTATCTCATAAATAAAAGTATGAGTGTAGGTAAGTGGCCAGAAATTTTGAAAGTAGCAATAGTAAAACCAATTTATAAAAACGGCGATAAAAAAATCCGTTAAATTATAGACCTATATCACTTATTAGTACAATTGCAAAAATCTTCGAGAAAATTGTAAAAAACCGAATTTCACAGTTTTTAAATAAGTATAATCTGTTATCACCACAACAATATGGTTTCAGAAAAGAAAAGTGTACGGAAAATGCAATTACCTTACTCACTAAAAAGATTTATGAGGCTATGGATGACTCGAGACCCTCCTTGTGTATATTTCTGGATTTAGCAAAAGCATTCGATACTATTAGTCATAACTTACTCCTTGAAAACCTAGAGAGTATCGGTATTAGAGGAACAGCCTTAAATCTAATTACAAGCTACTTAAAAGATCGAATGCAATGTGTAGAAATTGATAATAACAGAAGTAATTTTGCTACAGTAGAATATGGAGTACCCCAAGGAACTATATTAGGACCGATATTATTTATTATTTATTTAAATAATTTATTTCAAGTCGACACGCAAGGCACAGTTATCAGCTTTGCAGATAACACAGCTGTTTTTTACGAATCTGATTGTTGGGATAACCTGAAACAAATAGTACAAAATTACTTTATAAATATAAAAGAATGGCTTGATTACAAACTTCTTTCATTAAATTACGAAAAAACAATATATATACCTTTTACCTCATATAGCTCAACATTACCAAAATTTGAATGTATTGAAATTATGGACAATTACAACAACTTTAAAATTTACCCAAAACAATGTATTAAATATTTAGGCTTAATAATCGATTGTCATTTAAAATGGGATCAACACATTAATTACATAACTGAAAAAATAAGAGTTCATATTCACATTTTCAAGTTTCTAAAAAATGTTTTAGATATTCATCATTTAAAAAATAATATATACAGCTTTAGTTGAACCACATATAAGGTATGGTATATTAGGGTGGGGGGGAGTGACTAGTGGTTATCTAAATAAGTTGGAGCTGTGTCAAAAAAAGGATTATAAAAATAATATATAATAGAGAATTTACTTACTCATCCGACTTATTATATAAAGAATCATCATTACTCGATCCTCGTCAGTTGTACTTTGTATCTCTTTCATTATTACAGCACAATCAAACAAAAGTAACACTGGACCATCAATATGACACAAGATATAAAAATAATACTCGAGCCTCTAAATATATGCACAAAAAGATTGGTCAGAGGTGTCATATATTTCTTGCTCCTAGAATATACAACTCTTTACCTGAAATAATAAAAAATATCTTAAATAAAGAAATATTTAAAAGACATATCAAGCAAATGTTAAATGAAATTCCTAGAAAAGATATACATGCTTTAATTGATTTAAAAAATATTTAAATAAATACTTACCTTGTTTTGTCCATCTATCCTGTGATGTACCTGTAATGTCTAAGTCTATGTAATATTTATTTCATGTATTACTATTTATACTAGTTTTATTGTTATTTTAATTTATATTAGATTTACTATTATTTTAATTCATATTAATTTTATTGTTATTTAATTGTTGTTATATTTTATATTATTTGATGTATAACTTGTAGTGAGTGGTTTTTATATACAAATTTTAATATTTTTAGCATGTATTTTTACACATTCAAGTTTTATTTTTTAAAACTTTTGTGGATTTTGTGTTTATTTGTCAAACAACAAAACGTGTGCTTCCATGTAATTTACTTTACAAAACAAATAAACATTATTATTATTATTATTATTATATTATTATTATTACAGTGGCGGCCGGTGGAACTTGACATGCTCACATCATATCACACCACACCATATTTTAGGGTGTGGTTGCTAGACCTAAGTAGAAGGTTATAATGGCAAAAAATATTCAGGAAAAACGATTTTTTTCAGACACAGATCTTGGAAACGGCTTGAAAAATATTTGCGAAATATTTTTTTCATAATCACCGAGTAAATAATTTTTTTATATTGGTGATTTTTGCAAAATTCTTATTTTGCTTAAAGATGCAATTAATGGAAAATTTCACAGACCAATGTCCGCCGGTACATCGATTTAATGTTTTCAAATCGGTGGATAGCTAGGGCGAGGCGGGATATTTGAAAAATAAGGTATACAAAACCAAATCACGCGATCTAGCTGACTTCTATCTATCTAGACGATCTAGAAGAAGAATAATAACGCTTGTGATTAGGTCGGTCACTGCCAAGACGTTCGAGTCACGCATTTTGAAGATCTCCTACATTGAGATTGATTTGCTTTTTCTCTTATTACATTATTAATAATGAAACAGTATTAATGATTAAGTTTTTAGTTTGTTATAGCGAATTTCGCCAATCAGATGAATTTATTTTTGGTACTGTTAATTTATTCAGTAAAACCATAGCGTAAAAACAAAGTGTGAAATACCTTTCACATGGGATATCACAAACTTATTAATTTAAAAACTTTGAGGTTGCAACTGTCATTAGAAAAGCGTTGAATGAAATTGTTACGTTGGAGAATGTCATTTCAGAATCTAAAATTGAGTCATGTCTCGGGATACTTTATAAATATGCACAATAATTTTTGATCTACTTGGTCACGGTATTTTACTTAACAAAATGCAATTGCAAATTGGACTATTTGATTAAATTATTAAACTCCTAGAATCCTAGCTTAGGAATATATACCAGTTTGTTCAGTACCATGGTCATCAGTTAGGTAACTTCTGGCAGAAGTCAGGAGTACCACAGGGATCTATTTTGGAATCCCTGTTATTTGACCCTAAAAAATCCCTAAAAACTTTAAGTCTCTGGTGAGTTAACAATTCGTTTCCATTAATATATATGCCTCTAACTTCATGTCGTTTACGAAAAAAACTACGCTTATCAATTTTAATTATACCCGTGACAATGTCATCCTAGAAAGACCTGAATATGTTAGAGATCTTGGGGTTACTTTTGATCCAAAATTGTCTTTCTCGAGGCACATACTATAGGAGGACTTACTAATATTCTCAAAAAATCATTGTTCTTGTATACTCTTCTGTAAAGCCCATAGAGCATTTTACTTGTGGTCTAAGACGGGTATAATGGTCAGAGATACCTACATTTTCCGTTGGACATTAATAAAACTATCTACATAATCATATGAAAATTTATTGTGCGTAATAAATTCGTGAAAATGTACTACAGCTCCTTATTATTTGTATAACGTAGGTGATATTTTACCCAGAAATAGAAAAATTGACGCATAGACACGGAATAGTGCATTTATGTGAGTCATATGAAGCCTGAATGACGGTGTATGCATACTAGAAATGTAAAGTCACTTAATAAGAACAAATTACCATACGTGAGATTGATAAATATCAATGTCAAATGTGGAACAATTGTTAGAGTCGGGAAACCGCGGAATCTAACAGAACCGTATTAAGGAAAAGTTGGCGAAGTAAGTGACGGTGGTGGTTGGTGGAATTGGAATTTCCCGTATTTTTTGTAAGGATTAAGCATCAAATTTTAAACAGTGAATATTATACCTAAATAGAAGGATATAATGCCAAAAAAAAAAAAAAAATTAAAACGTAGCTTGCAAAAAAAATCTTGCGCCTCACCATAAAATCTTGGAAAGGAATTTTGAAGTTGTTTTGATACTACAGCTTTCTATTTACTAGGTCTAATAATACAGGCAAACAAAAAAAAATGTCAACACCCAGAGGGGTAGACTCCCCTACCTCTCCTTCTTTGGGGTTGCTCAAACCGAATATGACCATAAAAAAAATTTAACTAGCCATATCCCCGCTACCACCCCCCATACACCCCCTTCTGGGAGTTACATACAAAGTCGTACCTCCGTTTGTATGTTTAATCTTTGTTAAGTTTAGTCTTGGTCAGAGAAAAATCTATGGAAAAAGTATGGAAGTACTTTCTAGTTGTCTATAAAAATGACTTGGGGGCTAAAGGGAAGGAGGAAGGGGAGAATTGGCATATAGGAGGGATGGATTTGACTATGGCAGTCCAAGGGGGCGGAGGAGGAGTGTGAGTGGAAGATATTCTATGCTCATTTTTGTTGCCGGCTCATTAGAAATACCAGGCTACCCGCCTATTCCAATTTTCCACGAAAATGGAACCACCCCTCTTCCCATTCCAAGAGCAGTTGAACTGGGTACATACATTGGATCTGGATCTCTCGGTAACAGAACCCCTCAAAATTTCAGGATACCCATCTTGTCTAATTTCTCATAAATATGCCATTAAAACCACTTTGATAGCAGGTATCAGAGAGTGAAAGCGCAAAGGTACGTGGTTAAAAAATAGTTTTAAGGTTATATTCAATTATAGTGACCCGGAAAATGTAGGAATACTCACCCCACTCGACTTTGTATCAGAATTGACATTTGAACCCCCTTAAGGCGGTGTATGGGGGTGATAAGTTGGGGCTAAGGGGTGACGCCGGGGTCGAATTTGTTTTTGGTAGTCTTCTTCGTTTTTAGTGGCCCAGAAAGCATACGAATACACGCCCCACTCAACTTTGTATGAGAATTGACATTTCAACTCCCAGAAGGGGCTGTATGGGGGTGATAAAGTGACGCTAGGAGGTAACGAAGGGGTCTTATTTATTTTTGGGAGTCTTCTTCGTTCTTAGTGGCCCAGAAAACATGGGAATACACTCCCTACTCGATTTTTAAGAAAATTGACATTTCAACTCCCAGAAGGGTGGTAACGGGAAAATGGCTAGTTCATTTTTTTATGGCCATATTCGGTTTCAGCGACCCCAAAAAAGGGGGGTAGGGGGTTCTACCCTCTGGGTCTTGACATTTTTTTGTGTGCCTGTGTAATGACTTCCTAAAAAATTATGTGCGTC